>JAOVYW010069335.1:4693-18414 GCA_025775045.1 Hiodon tergisus
CCAGAGAGAAAGCGTCACTGGAGAGGAAGTGTCACTGGCCATCAGAGAGGAAACGTCACTGGTCATTAGAGAGGAAGCGTCACTGGTCATTAGAGAGGAAACGTCACTGGTCATTAGAGAGGAAGCGTCACTGGTCATCAGAGAGGAAACGTCACTGGTCATTAGAGAGGAAGCGTCACTGGAGAGGAAGTGTCACTGGCACCCAGAGAGAAAGCGTCACTGGAGAGGAAGTGTCACTGGCCATCAGAGAGGAAACGTCACTGGTCATTAGAGAGGAAGTGTCACTGGAGAGGAAGTGTCACTGGACCTCAGAGAGGAAGTGTCACTGGCCGTCAGAGAGGAAGTGTCACTGGTCATTGGAGAGGAAGTGTCACTGGTCATTGGAGAGGAAACATCACTGGAGAGGAAGTGTCACTGGAGAGGAAGTGCTACTGATCCTCAGAGAAGAATTGTCCTTTGCAAAACAGTGGTGCCCATGTTTCCCATTCGGCGAAACACAGGTCTCCTCTGAATATTTATAGTGCCGCTGTGTTCAGCTCAATGAGCCCTCGATTACTTTTAGACATGTTAGCATCATTGCCTCTTTATACTGTCACTACAGCACAATGGCAGAGACCAAAAGGGAAAAACTACATTGCTTTGAAGCCCAAAAAAATGTACAAAAAAAAAGTATGCACCTGTATGTTTTGTACAAGTGTTAGCTTCCAAAAAAACTAAATACTATAATAATTCAAAGAACAAGAATATCTACCAAGACTTAATTATTTAAATAAATCTAAAGAAAAATCAGACGTCGCCTACAGCCATTTAAACCACTTCTTCTTCAGGGTCAACGTAATTATTGGATTTTAACATTTTCTCCATGTGACATATGAGATTACAGTGTAGACAATTTGTTCTGTAGGCAGGTACAATATCAATGCTCAGTAAGCGTTGAGCAAAATACCTGCACAGCGAAAACATTAAGACAACCATGACAACACCAAGGAGGAGAAACTAAAATGTAAATTAACAATTCACAAAAAAAGTTATCATTTTTCCATTTGAACCGTTTTTGTTCTTCGAAATTGTACTTTTTCCAAAGTATTATTCACGTCACTGTTTCTGTCTATATTTGGTTTATTTTTGTTGCTTCATGAAAATAATTCTAACCACATATGATATATCTATCCTTTTAGTGTTTTGTTTTTCTGAAGGAAAATTAATTTAAATAAAAAGAACGTGAAAAGGAAAGACTGCCCCCTCTTTAACAACGCTAAGCAAGGCATGCCGTTTCCACGGTTTCAAAGGTTCATGAATTTATTTACAGCTCTCTATATTTTAGTCATCAAGGTAGATTTATTAGGCTGTTATTATATGAAAGACAACATGAAAATTCCATCAAAATTAAAAAATATGTATTACAGACATAATATATCCCTGTATGAATTCAAAGGTTTCCTACTATATTTTGTATATGTATATATATATTTTCCTTTTTCATTTCTCAATTTAACCCACAGAAAAATCATCTATGAATAAAATCGCGAAATGAAAGCTTCTGTAGCAGTCACCCCAAACATAAAACTACACGACTGCTGTACCCAACCCCCCAACACCGCTGTGTGTAAGAATAACAGAAAAGAACATAAACTTATATAAGGGTACATATGGGTTTGGTGAGGAATGCCATTTGTAATACTTGTCCAGTCAAAGCACTGTAGTTCACATTAAATCCTCAGTTCAACCCAATCACGGTGATCCACTACAGAAAAACAAACCAAAAAAACCCCCCCAAAACAACAACAATAACACAGCACCGTCCCCAGCAGAATAACAGGAAGACAAATGGGAAAAACAGTGTGCAAGAAACCATTTTTTAATGGAACGGGAAGGAGCACGGTAAACAGGTTATCGCTGGCACAGATTGATATCAGATGTTGCCCCAGATCCGCCGCCCACACCCCCTGGCACGGAGACCTCTGCTTTTGAACTCCCCTTTTCCCGCCGGACCCGGGGATGCAGCGAGACGCACAGCGGCCGTAAAGACGTTATCGGCTCTGCCCGGGAAAGCGGGGCTTTGCCAAGGTGACTCACCGGCTATCTGCCCCACCGGTGGACCGTAGAGGCTCCGAAACCTCTCAGTCTGCTATTGCCCCCCGATCCCCGTGGAGGTTAAAAACAAAAACACATCCCACAGCCCAGATTCCCAGATTAATCCATTACTGTCTGCTTGTATCAGAGTCAGAGAGGCGACTGGGGGAAGACAGCGTGCTTCACATTCTCACATTTAGATACCAGCTAGTACAGAATGACTGTCAATGACTGATAGGACGCATAGCATCGATGTGATAAAAGAGGTGAAGGGAAGAAAAATTGTACAGGACGTTTATTTTTGAAATTTTTTTTCTTTCTGCTTGCCGGAGGATTTCAGCGAACGCTCTCAGGTCAAACTCTGATATTGAGCCAGCCTTGAGATCCGACACTGACAGGATGACAGAAAAAAGAGAAGGGGAGAGATAAGTGTAGGTAAATAAATAAAGAGCCAGGGACAGGAGTTTTGGAGTCGTTGGAGTGAAATGAAGAAACAGCAGAGGAAAATTTCCAGGGATGGGAATTATCATCACCTTACTTATGTAGGTGAGGATAATGAAACACCCACTCAAACTCAAAGGTTCGACTGGCAGAAATACAATCTTAGAGTAATAATTGCAGTTATTCATCCAGGATGTGTGCTCTCTTACTATAATGATACTGATGCATTCTGGTATTTTAAATGTGACTGTTTCTTTGGTGTTATATATGGTCTAATGTATAATATCTAATCAATTTCAACAGTAATTTTGAAGTTGTGATGCAGTATTTGTTTATTCGCATGGAAAGTGCCAACAAGGGAACTGTGATGACTTTTGAGTTGTTTCTAAAACTCCATATTTAAAAAAAAAACAAACAAAAAAAACATTCAGTGAACAAATGTCGTGTGTTGGTACATGTATATGTTTCTGTGTATCCTTATTTGTAAAAAAAATATATACGCATAACATTGTCAACCAGACTGAAAGGAGAAGTTCGTCATATTAAACAACACATCCAACTTAGGAGAGTCTGCTAGGATTACTTGCTGTGTTTAAACACCACCACATTAAGGTCAGTCAAGAACGCTGTCTTTTACATTTTTAACTTTTCACAAAATGCAGTTAATCAATTAATATGCATAATACTTCCCAGACAGATATGGAAGGGTAAAAAAAACATCAGAAGTCATAATTAGCCGTCATCTGGCTAAATTATTCAATTTATTAATTTTGCTTCCTCTCTAAATTCCCACATATTCTAGGAACAGGGTTGCATTGCAGTCACCAGTTTTAGAACCACATACTTTAAGGCAAAATTCCCAGTAAGCACTGAGTTACAGCACGTGGATGCCAGGATCATCAACAATTTACTCAGATCCTCTACCACTGTTTTCTGCCGTTATACAAACTTGGACTGTCATCACTGCAGCTTAGTCCACGGAGAAACCAAGCTTATCACTCTCTAATTCTTATCCATGTGATTCTTCCGCAACATGCGATCAGAACGACTAAAACTCAAACCAGGCAAGAGCAGGTGTAGAACCTAATCTGTCTGATGGTTTATCGTAACTGATGGTTTATCTTCCTCTCTAAACATCCATAAAGAGAGAAAGAAAATCTGCCATCGTTTGTCCTGTCGGGTTTATATGAATTTTTATGTTCTCTTTTCATTTATTCATAAATGCACCTAAAGCCACCGACACAGCATGAAATACTGATGAGCACTGAGAGGAAATTGTTCCTAATATGAAAACCGAACAGGGAACGGGGGCTTTATTCAGAGAGAGATTGTATCCTAATACATCGGTAGAATGTTGGTGGCCTGTCTCCGGCTGTTGCCTCCCATTGTAATGTAAAGCAGGCATTCAGAAAGTACACAAGATCTGATCTAAATGGTTGGACATTGCTTCTGTGCAGCAGAAGTCATTACAGTAAGTGTCAGGAAGATTACATTCATATCCAGTAACAAAATGTCCCAGATATGCATGGTTACTATGTTGTATTTAATCAGTTCGCACTGGGGCTGCCTATTAGCTATATATTTTTCACTATTTGATCCACAAATGCTATCAAATCGCAGTCACACATGATGTTTCATAAAAATGTCAATACTAATTACAAACATGTTTACGCTATGAAAGATTGATTAAAATCAACACAGCAATATGTGAAATTCTAAAGCAACAAGGGAGATCCAACGCTGCAACTCATCACCTGGTGTAATGTGCACAAAACCTGGAAGACAGTAATATGGTCTGATGAGTTGTCTTTTACTCTTTTTCCTACATCTGAATGGGTTCATATTCGGAGAAAAGCAAAGGCATTTTTCACACCACAATGCCTATTCCCAACCGTCAGTGAGGGTGGATCTTTTATGAAATGGTCGGCCATCTTGTGGGAGTCACTGGGTCAGGTTATTATTCTGCATGGTAGAATTACAGCCAAGAAATACAAAGCCATTTTTGGCAACCTGGTGCAGCCCATCGCACGAACATTGCTTCCTCAAGGTGTCCCCCATATTCCAAGGTGATAACTCCCCTATACACACTGCCGGATGGATTAAAGGGTGGTTGCATTAACACCAGGATGAAATCAAACACTTTCCATGACCTCCCCCAATCACCAGGTCGAAACTTCATTGAATAATTATGGTGAGGTCTGAAACGTAGAGTGTGAAGTAGATGTTACAGTGTTAAAACCATGTTAACCATGTTCCACCATGTCACAGGCTATATATTGGGAGATTTTTCAATCTAGAACTATTTTCTGTTGTCAATCTAAACAAACAATCACACAAAACTATCTATATGTGGGCTGGGAATGAAACAGCTTTCTGTTGTGTCGACTAACCTTCTATGACCATCAGAGTTCCAGCAGCTAGAACTCGAGTGTGTTAAAAAAAACAAAAACACGAAAGCCAGCCAAAATCTCCAAGACTGGCTGCATGCAATTACCTATTTAGTGTGTGGGTCTGCCTCAGGGATTATCTCTAAATAAATTGAAACATGGACATTTCACTTCCAAGCATGCAAACAATTACAGTCCCTTATCTGCACAAGAGAAGGACAAATTGCATTTCTGAAGAAGAAAGCGGTCTTTAATGTGGTCCTTGCAGGCCACAGTGCTTGAGTTTTCATTTCACTTTGTCCCTTAATAGTTTATTTGAAACTAATATTTACAATGGAAATTATTTCAATTATTGAAAGTGAATTCAGATTTACAAAATATTGCTTGTAATTTTTTATTAAATCCTGCAATTGCAATGTCCTTTCTAGCCCCAACAAACAATTTCTTTAAATGTCACCCGGAGAATTAAAAGGCTCATGACATAGTTTGACCCCCCCAAATTACCCCCAAAACTGCTGCATTCAGCCAGTACCATTCTCCATCGAAACAACACACATCACCATCAAAGTTCAGTTGAACGATAATACGTGGCTGAGTCTCTTTTTTCAATGTTAGACTCCCTTGACCTTTGCCAATCAGATGGTTCCAACCAGGCTGCACTGGAAGGCGGTCAGGCAGCGGTTTTATCGATACTGTCCAACAGCACCATGTCAAAATCTGCACTGCCTATCTGAGGCAACATCTTTTTAAAAATAGATCAAACACAACAAAAACAGAGATTCAAATCCCATGAATCTGTCAAATCACAGACAATCAAAATTCAAGGGATTTTTGTTTTTGGGGTTTTTCGGACCAGAGAATGCCAATGGTTTGTGCAACAGGGAAAGACATCAAAGCAGTGAAGTCCTGCTAGCCCCCAGGACCCATTGTGTTCCTGTTTCAATGATGATTGGTCACAACGTGAGGCAAACTAATTGGCACCGTGTTCTTGTTTGACGGAGTCACTGTGGAAACCGGGGGGGGGGAGGGGGATCTCTGACTCAGAGTGGCGCAGTGGCTCATTTCCCCCTCACAGGTAGATGGCGGCTGGAGTGTCTTAGTCAGCTTTGTTTGTTGGGGACCGTAATCCCCCCACCGTTGGGATCATTTTAACTGAAAAACATCTAAAAATCGAGCTGACATGGTTAAAATTAATTACAGTGATTATCTTTTCCGGGAGACAGCAGATGCTGCAACAATTACTAAACTTTTTGGTTCCCGGATCCTGCAGTAAAATTATGTTAAATACATAAACAAAATGACTTGCTTGTTAGAAGAAAGTTAGTGTTATCTGTTGGTATTCACATTTCTCTATGAATTAGAAGGAAAAAAAAGCAAAACGTAACTACATTACTTTTGTTTGGCAGACTTTTGTATTGTTACAAGTGAATTAGTGACAGTTTCATATGCATTGTGCACGTGTTATCACACATATCTAACCCGTTCCATATCTAAGATAAGAAAAAAACACACATAATGTAAACACCCTGGTACCCAGGTGATATAGTGGGCTTTCCACACCTTTGAGGCGGCCTGGTGAAATATGGTTGAGATATCTATCTATCCAAATCATCACGACAGTCGTGTTGTTTGTAAAAGTGGGTTGCACCAACAGATCTGGTATTAAGGGATGGCAAACCTCAGTGGGTGGGACTGTAAATTAATGTTGCGCGTTCAGCAGCCACTTCAGCAACAAAGACCCTTGCGATCTGCCTCTGCAGGACTCCCAGTTTTCCAGTCTCTGTCGGGGGTCAAACCTCACCGGCTCAACTCTGCTCCTCACTCGCACCCAAATGACGGAATGAAGCTTCCACTGTCTTTCAGGGGAAACCAAGAACACCGAGACCCTGAACTGCCCTTTCCTAACTATATGTGACTGTTAAAGTCAAGTGTAGAATGGTGTTTTTATAGCCTCCTACGTTGATTATACTTATGACATGTTGTACATACAGTCTTGATTTGTGTGTTATCTCATTGGTAGCACTAATCTTTGTACCTTCTTGCGGCGCTTCACAATAGGACATGGTAGCTCACACTCTAACGTCGCACGTTGATCCGCAGATGCTCTTGGATCTGGCTGGAAGGTCATGTCAGCCCGGGTGGAAGGGGAGACGCCCTCGTCGAAGGACAGTTAGCTGTGGTTGGACCTGTGATGCAGCGGCAGTACCACAGTCAAGTCGCCGGGTACAATCTGCTCACAGATAAGGCCTTTAAGTTAGGCCAGTGGTGCAAGGACCCAAGATCACCATCAAGATGGACTGTAAAGGGACGGGAGCGTGCCACGCGGTCTGCTGAATCTCCTGTAGCCATGTCCTCAGCAAACTGAGGAACGCCCTTGATGCTCCCACGCGGTCAACAGTAAAAGGGTCCACTGATTACGGGCAGAATTTTCCAGGCACGGCTCGATCCCATCCCACCAACTAAAGGAAGAGCGCAGCATGCTACTATGATATCATAAGGTATTTGGACAGTAGGAGGAAAACAGGAATCCCAGGGGAAACCCCCCCGCATGCGGGGAGGATTTGCAAACAACAAACAGAGCCTACTCATTATCAACAATACCTTACACGAACCTTAAGGGTAAAATTATCCAGCTGGTGATGCCAGCATGAAACTAAATCTTAATACTAAAATGTTTGTTCACAATTACGATCTATTACTGACCTGCTCATTTGACCTATTCTACAATCTTTCAAATGATTCTTTAAGCTGTGTAATTAATACCATATTCTATTGTAGTACTGTTAAAAAGCATAGATTCATGTGCAGTTATTTTGCATTTCCTACTTGGCTGTTCCAGTTTTTCTACCATAGAAGTTTGGGTGTCATGCTTGGGGCGATCAAATCCCATACTAACAAAGGTATATCTGTTCGGGACACTGAAAATGCCCTTACCTCTGTCACTTACATGTCAGCGCCTACAAACTGATCACCATGAGTAATAATCTTTATATTGTCAGTATACCACAGATTAATATGTGAAGCACGACTTCTAAAGAGAAGATTTGGGATTTACAGTGCACACAAGAACCGAGTCTCTCTGGTTGGAGAATTCCAAAAGTCACATTGGTTGGCGGGAGGTCAGACAGCCTGGAATTCAAGCACACATGAATTTGAGAATGAAATATATTATCATCTCAGATGGAGAGTTGAGTCGAATGAATTTCCTAGCCTTTTCTACATGTTCTTTTTTTTTTTTTTTTGGCTGAATGTGAATACTAAAGAAATAAGCACAATGATCACAGTGAATGCAGAAGTGAAACCCTTAATTAATACCCAAGCAAATCATGAAATGGTACACTTAAAAAAAACAAAAGTTATTGCCCTGTGGGCGGAGTTCTGGTGGACGCCATAAAATTGCATCTGCATGTTAAAATTTTTCACCCTCAAAATAGCCTGCACGTCACATAGGATTTTTACATTGATTGCTTTTGGCACAAGTTTCTTACCGAACACAACAACATGATCCTGTCTGCTCTCCATCTGACTGAACAGTTGATGACGTGCAGGATGACTAAATCACAGATTAGCGTGTGAAGAACGGCTGGAGGTGGGAGTGAAGGGGAAGATGATGCGGTAGAGGAGGTACCACCCCTTCCTCTACGCAGCGTTAACGTTTCTTCACATCATTATACAAAAAAAAAAAAAAAAGGGGGTTCCTACAAACTCTTGACGCGTTTTGGATGTGTTCCGGAAGGCCTGATTGGTACTAAATCCTGTTAATTCTCTTAGAATTATGTGAATAGGTTTGCTGAACTTGAGAGTGGCATTTCTCTGCCCATTCGCCACATTCTTACAGATCACCGTAGAGACCGCTGTATTAATACTCAGTTGTTTAACTTGGCAGATGCCTTTGTCTGCTGAATGTACGCGTATGAATAAACAAACAACAATATAGTAGTACGAGTTGATAACGCTGACACGAATCCGACCATGTCATTTGATCTCTGCTCAGTCCTCAGTCCCATGTTAACACTGGAGTTTTTTAAAGGAGATTGAGTTGCCGTCCAATAGGAAATGCATGCGCAGATTCAACCCCACCAGAAGAATCATCCATTGAGGTAGGAGTAATGACAAGATGCACGTCTGTGTTTGTTTCATGCTCAAAATAGAAATAAAATGTGATTCCGGTGCGCTTGCACCCACAACGTTGACTCCAGACAAGAAAACCTGCTGTCAAGCGTCTCAAGCTGTTGAGTATGCAAGGTTACTTAACGCAGGCAAGAAAAGGGGGTTGGGTCTGTAACGGTTATATACATAATAACTATTGGACTTGCAAGGCAACGGTTTGTCGGTTGAAACCTTGGCACAGCTGCTGCACCCCGGAGCTAGGCGCAGAAATTCTTCAGTTAACGTCCACTTGTGTAAATGGGTGAAATGCTAAATTGCGAACCATGCAAGCCGCTCCGGACGTGAGCGTATGCTGAGCATCTATGTGAAGAACATAATAACGTTGTTTCCTTTCGGTAACCCTCCCAGGCGTAATGCAGTGATCCCGTTCCAGTCAGTGAAATGGGGAACATCGCCGCGCTCCTCTCGGAAGAAAGGGTGCATCCAACACAGCCACCCCAGCATGGAAACCCTAAAACCAGCAGGGAGAACGCAACGGGTAGCTGCAACGTCAGGTGTCCCGGTTTTAGAATGGCTCTTCAATGCAATGGCTCTACAATTTTACAATTTATTTATGCAAGTGATTTTAAGTATACTTCACCAGACAAGGGGGAAGTGTGGTTCCACCATGTGGTTCGGACAATTCCAAATATAATTTTTTGAATATTTATATCTGCATCACAGATATGAATTCTTATTTACTTCACGAGAAGCATAGGCATTCGATAAAGCCCTCCTCTGATAATGCAAAATGAAGCGATGGCGGCTAATTGCTAGCGGTCTTACTGGGTAAGTAACGCCATGAGTTACAGCTGCTATGAGAGGTGTCCTAACAGGGAAACATACACATGGGAACTAAAACTAATACTAAAACGAATCTTATTGAGGCGATACTTACATTCATGTGTGCCTGGATGGAAAAAAAACTAAACAATGATAAGCAAAATACTTACACATAAATGACAAATATATCAACCATTGTCGTTGTATGACGCTAACACGGTCTATTCAGCTAGGCAGTAAATTCCACTTGGAGGGTGGCCTCAGGGCCTCTGGTCCATTCGCCACCGTAACGGCACTTATTTTCCACCGCGATCACCCGTATTCAGTCAAACTGCACTTAAAGGAGGGATTTCCACAGACGCCACAGAACAGTCCTCTGTGCAATCTGTCACGGCTACGCGCACGTGTAATTGCAGTGCGACGACATGTGTGGCACCTTTAAGATGGTTTTTAGCGCTTCGTTTACTTGGGTAAACCTCACAGGGCGCAAAGAAAATAATTGAACTGTCTGCCTAATTTTATAGATCATTTAAATACCAACTCACTTTTAATCCTCAGAAATTCCTGGAGTATGGACAAAAGCAAGAAGGCAGCTAAGTGTGAAACCAGATAGATCCTTGTCTCTCTTTTGTTCCTTTAAATTATAACCATGTGCTCATTACACGTCAGAAAAATACAATTTAATGCTCATAACTACTGAAACATCAAGACAAGCAATTTAAAGATTGTGTTTCATTAGTACCCACATATAGGGGGATCATCATGAGTAATGCTAACTGATTGTATATAATAAACGACTGCCTTACTTTGCAATGGCACACAGTAGATTATGATATTCGGGAATGTGCCTATATAACATGAACATTCATTTCATCACAGGCTGTACTGCACAGAACGTCTACTGTAATAAAGCGTTACAGTCAGAGCTCGGAATAGGGTGGCGCAGATCTGCTACTTTGTCTTTACCTGCGTACCAGCTGTCACACTGGTGCGGGCGCTCACTAAAAAGTACTGGGACTCAATTTAAAGCCACCCGTCACAAGATCTGAGATAGGCCGTAATTAGTTGAATAAAAGTCACTGCCTGCAGTGTTTTGGTCAAATGAGAAAACTAATCAAATTCTAGTTTCGACAGTTCTACAGCCACACCAGGGGATTTTCTGCCCTCCCACAATATCCATTACTCTTCAAGTTCTGGGTTTTCATTTTCATGGCAGGCTTAACAATTGTTTAATGTATGACTCTTAGAAAATGGAACTATATATATATTTTTCCTTGACCTGAAATGGAGCAGTTATAGCTTTGTATTGAGTGCATTGGCATTGAGTCTCCTTTGAGAAATTCTACAGAAAATCACTTCTGTATTATTGTTTATTTTTGTAACCGTGCACTTCTGCTGATTTTAAAACAGACAAATATACCGGAATGGAGATTAGAGTGTTAATCTCGGGAACACGCAGGGAAAAATAATGAGTACAGGTGGTAAAATTGTCTGAGTGCGGTAGTCTCCAAAGACACAGCGATGGTTGCACAGAGAACACAGGAAACCCAATTAGACCACAGACACCCTCTGTAATCATGGGTTTAAGTTCTCTCTCTCTGATCACTGACAGAACCAGCCTGTCCTAACCTGCATTGTCCTGAATCACATGTATTTCGACAATAGCACATAACAAATGTCAGTTTTAGGGACAATAATCCTTTTGAGAAGTATTGTCTTTTTAAGTACTTTCCTCTGGTGTACGAACACAGTTTGGGAATGAAGGGATTAATTAACCATTTATCTTCAATTAAGCATTTGTCTCACAAAACAAGACAGTATTTCTTTCCATTCCACCCAGCATCTGTAAAGAGAAAAATAAAATAAAAATCCATATGTAAAATAAACAGAATTGTCCTCCTGTGTAAATAAAAAAAACTACTCCTGTACTGAAGACTACATAAACATGCATGGCTTTTCTCTTGCCTTCAAGTGGAAAATAAGCAAATTCAGGGCCGTGTCTGGATGGAGCATATCCACCGCGCTTCCCCCCACTGTGTCCCCTTTAGCGGGACAGCTGTTTATGGGGAAGAATGGCTCCTGGAGGCATTGTTTGCCATTTGCTCTCATTTCCTCCCATTTATCCCATGCTAGGCCTCCCCTCAAACTTTCACACACTGGGCTTCCTCTGACACAGCCGTCCTGCGGCCCAACGGGAGCTCAACTGCCCCTCCTCAGCAGCGACCCCATGTGGTGAGCTGGGAGACCTGGCTAAGATGTGGAGAGGGACGTGCACGGGTTCAAAACATCTGAAACATATCACTGACAAACAGTGTGGGTGGAGGGGGGTGTCTCCATGGCGCCGCCCATCACCGGAGCTCATTAGCCTCTGCTGATTGCACCTTTCCTGCTCCATGGCGACGGCTCTTGCTCACCCTTATCATTAGCGCCACTCCCTTACGGAAGCCGCCAGTGGCTGCGACCCATGGACGGCCACAGCGGGCAGACGAACACCAAAGTGGAACTTCCTCGTCCAAAAGTCGCCACTCCCGATATTTGTCTACATCGGCGAACGGCGGGTCCACGAAACGCACCCCTGGGGCACTTTGGAGCACAGTTTAATTAAGCAACACGCTGGCTGTCTTTCCATCTGAATGATGAACATCGCAGAACAACAGATGGCTTCAGAACTTTTCACTACAGTGAAGGACACGTTCTTCTCTCCTCATTACACAGCTTGCATCCTGTCCCGAAGACAATACACAATCTTTTCTCCTAGTGAATGCTCCAGCTTGTCTTTGGAAGAATTTTTACTAGGCACCAAAACAATCAGGTACTCTAGTGAGAGCTCAAGGCAGTAAAGTTTTGCTATCATAAACCATTGATTATCAGTTGAGTTTGGCTATCATAAACCATTGAAAATCCGTGGGGCAAAACTATAATAAACACTGATAATCAGTTGACTAAGAGCCGTAATACAATGACATGAAGAAAGATAACAGAATGTTACTTCATTACTCCAAGTCAGGAAAAGGCCACAGGTTTAAATCTGGTGGATACATTGTATTCTACGACTGGAATTTATACAGAAGACTGAATTCCTTTTAAGGTCAAATAAAGCCACTTTATTTTACAATTGGAAAATGAAACACATTAAGGTAATATCTGTTTGAAACAAAATAACTGCTCTGCAATACTCCCATACCATAAATTTGATTTTGATATTATTTATAATCCACCTCTAAAAAATACATACATTTCTAGGCTACTTCTCCCTACAGGGTCGCAGATCTGAAGCCATCTAATATTCATGCAGTTTCCTTGAGAACAATTTTCCTTTCTCATTCACGCACGTGACCCCTTTGAACACATCACCATAGGGGGGCGCTTTGGGGTCCCATCCTCTGCCTCGGCCCCGACCCCTCACGGGGCTACCAAAGAGGAGGACCAATCAGTTGGTGCTGCGAAGTGTGAAGGCAGCGCTACGGGGCTTTCAGGGCCACCCCGGACTCCACCCAAGATGCCCGCGCCTCACCCGCTCGTCGGCGAACAGTAATTGCCTTCCTGAGATGAGCTGCTCCCCTTCGCTCCTCTGTGCTAAGAAACAGAGGGCAGGAACCAGGAAGCCTTAATTACGAAAAGCCATTTATTCCACCCCACACTTTTTTTTCAGAGGCTATAAAAATAATCAGTCTCCTCAACAAACAACACAATTGGAACCTGCAGCTGGGTTGTTTGCCTCGCTACTGAGCAAGCCGTGCAATAAAAACAATCTCGCCTGAAAACATGGAGTCAGATTCAAAATTAAATACACATAGAGCTGTGGACTACGTTTGGAGAAAAAAAGCACAAAAAAAAGCAGGGAGTTTGGGAAATGAAGTTTAGTAGGCTCGGGCACATCGGTGTGAA
>JAOVYW010069356.1:0-21004 GCA_025775045.1 Hiodon tergisus
GGAAGTTTGCAGGCCTTTTGAGGGGGAAGTTTGCAGGCCTCTTGTGGAAGTTTGCAGGCCTTTTGAGGGGGAAGTTTACAGGCCTTTTGTGGAAGTTTGCAGGCCTCTTGTGGAAGTTTGCAGGCCTTTTGTGGGGGAAGTTTACAGGCCTCTTGTGGAAGTTTGCAGGCCATTTGAGGGGGAAGTTTACAGGCCTTTTGTGGAAGTTTGCCGGCCATTTGAGGGGGAAGTTTACAGGCCTTTTGTGGACGTTTACAGGCCTTTTGTGGAAGTTTGCAGGCCTTTTGTGGAAGTTTGCAGGCCTTTTGAGGGGGAAGTTTGCAGGCCTCTTGTGGAAGTTTACAGGCCTTTTGTGGAAGTTTGCAGGCCTCTTGTGGAAGTTTGCAGGCCTTTTGAGGAAGTTTACAGGCCTTTTAATGCACTTCGTAATGCAAAAAAAGATGAAGCTTTCTGCCTCTTAAATTTGACAACAAGGGTTGATGGAGTTATGCAATACATCTAAGCTTTAGAGACATTACGTAAGACCCCAGCACAACATGGAATACATTCCTAGAGGTTTGAAAATACATAGCTGTCATGACATTAATAATGTATAATGACATTTCCACAACTTTGTCCTGATGTTCTATATTCACAGTTATGTGGAGTTAATATTGAAAAATAGTGTCACCTGCTTAATCAGTCAATGCTATGAACATGGTTATGTGTGCAGTGTAAAACAGAAGTAACTGATTTTTATTTTTGTCTTCAATTCTGTTGTTGCTTGCTGGGACTGTGGAATCACTGTTTGCGTCCCTGTTTGAAGAAATCAGAGTTTAAAGAGTTAAAGTCCTCATCTCAGGTATTTTTTTTTTTTTTTACAATCTTTGTTTGCGTTGGAATCCTCAAGTAAAAGTTTAAATGTAATCAACGAGAGCCGGTGATGAATGTGACATGGGAGAGCCCGGCCAGGTTGACTGGTGGTTCTACTTCAGCTCACACGCCTAATTGCTTTCAAACATTTCCTGAAAAACACACAAAACATTATGTGAGGATCTCTGTTCCTGAAAATGAGCACCTGGGCCTGCACCACTGACTTTTTGTTTTAATTTAAATGCCTCACAAAAGGCAAACATAAATGCACCCTAGTGGAGTGGATTGGAAATACATTTAGAAGTTTAAAAAATAAACTGTCTTTGAGCTTTCAAACTGTGGCAAAAAAGTGTATTAAGGCTGTTGGAAGCAATAACTAAGTGCTATAATCTCCTCCACTTGCTAAGTTTTAAGACATATCATTGAGGAACCGAGAAGGGAGCTTTCTTTTATTATGGTCTCAGGCATAACGTAAAGGCAAGCTACTTTGGGCTATCCAACGGGCTTGTGTTGCAGAGCACGGACAAGTGGTTTTCCTGCGTGTGTGGCGCCGCCCCGGTGGAGGCACACCTTCATGCTCCAGCCGTGACCCATGCAGGCGCCCACCACGGAGGGATCCAGAGCCGGGAAGGATTTGTTGCTCCCCCTGGGCTGCCGCGGAAGCGCTGAAAGGCCCCCCAGCATGCGTGTGTCAGGGTGGCTTCTGGGCTCCTGCCGGGCTCGATGGAGGCCCCGTTCCGGCCCGCGCTACTTGTGACGGCAGAGGGGGGAGAAAGGGACTGTCTGCGCTATGCTCCTCAGCCCCAGGCATGTGCGCTGCTAATGAGATACACAGTGAGACAGAGAAGCCTTCCCATCCCGAAGACACAATGTTCACATTTATACAAAGGTAATGACTAAAACAGAGCTTTTACCAATAATCGTCTAACGGAGAGAAAAAGATACATGAAGCGGCCATCAATGGTCAGGACCTAATTATATCTCTGTATTAGACCTGTCCACAAGACACGGCAGAAAACGAAAATCATTGATCAATGCCAAAGCACACAAGATCGTTATCCCATTAGTCACCTTGTCAATACGCCTGCTTATTAAAAAAAAAAAAAAAAGTTGATGTAAGGCAAATTTAATAAGGCATAAACTCTCGCTGACTTAATTGGCTGACTCCACTTGGATCCATTTCGCAGCCTGTCCAGTGAACAAAGCGGGGCCCCTTCATTTATCAGCAAGTCGTAATGTAAGGGTACATTAACTGCAAAGGCTCTGTAAATATATAAACAGGTTTCCCGCATCTCACGTCTGCCCGGTTTATATCCTCGTTCCCAGCTGATGTTAATCTGGTTGCAAGGCTGAAATCTTCTTTCTTGAAGTGCAGGTACGTTGGAAATTACCACGGGTGCAGGGCCAGCAAAAAAATGGGTCAAGCAATTGACTAGCTGATGATAGGCTTGAAGGATTTCGGCTCTGGCGGCTCCGTGTGTCGTAACAAAGCGCTCTGTGCTTACACGCGTCGTGCCTTTAGTGTCAGTCACTGTGCTAAATCGCCTCCGCAGTTGTCGTTTAATTATGCTAACGTGTGCCAACAGTTATTGAACACTTTACCTGTAGTTCTCCGTGAAGCCGAATCTTACCTTCCCCTCTCCCCAGGGTTCGGCGCACATTCTTCGGGAAGGAAGGGGAGCACCCTGATTCAAAAGGGGATTGTGCTTCTTACATCAAAGTGTAATTACATTTGCTGTTGTTTACTCTCTTTGCATGTATCCGTATTGTCAGTATCTAAGCATTCATTTTCCTGTGCTTTTTAATGTGATGGTGGGTAACGGTGGAGTCGAGACAAGGAAGCGCTATTTTAGTGTACCGGTAATTTCAATGACAGGGCACACAGTCTTGTGCGATGCCTGGAGAATCTCCCCAGACATGTGAATTCAGCTGATTGGCCATGGATGCCATCCCCACTGCGGTGGCAGTTTCCCAGAAGTGTCCCCGCAATCCTTGCTCCAAATCTACTCATTTCCACCCCCTAGCAACCCTGCAAACATGGCCCCGTCAAAATATAAAAAGCAAGCATTGGGTTGATTTAAAAAAAAAATGTGACAACTGTGTGAAAGAAATGGCCATTTCCAAAGGCCACAGCCTGGTGCACACTGAATATGCTTTGTGGCTGCATTGAACCCTACGCAAATGGAAATACATAGGTGGCTTAATGCACGTGCAAAAAACGGTATATATGGATTTGGGGCTGGGAGCGGTGAAAATGCCGGTGCTTGTTTGCATTTCAGACAGTTTCTATTTGGTGTTTGACTGGGTGCTTTATTGTCGCTGTAGATGCATGGATAGGAGCCTGTGCTTGTCTCCCGTGCTGTTAACAGAGAAGACCTGCCGTTCACCTCGAGAGACTGAGCGTCTTTGATTTTGTATATGTCAGCTCCTGCTGTTTCCCATCTCACCAGCGAGATGATTTCTCCTCGCTTTATTAGGCATTCTGCATGTGCGACTCCGGTGCCCGCGCACGTGACAAACGCAAACAGGGGGGCCCGCGCCGCGGTGCGCGCAGGCAGACGTGCCCTCCTCTGCCGCTCGGTCAGGGCGCGCTCTGAGAAAATCTTCCCTCTCGCGCCTCGCACCCGCCCTCGCTATAAAGGCGCTTTTTCCCGCGCCCACCGTGGCCTCGGTGTGATACTTAACCCCTCTTTGTTTCAAAGCCTGCCGGTGGCTCATCGTTAATTTGAGCCGTCCTCTCCCGTCTCTCGTCCTCGCCAGCACTCCCTGGAAGAAATTCAGCTTCCCCTCCGCAGTTTTGTAAGTGATCAGAGCGCCCACGCTACGGTTCAGCCTAACGAGCCCAAAGCTGCCTGAACGTCCCACAGTCAACAGCGTTAATTACTGATTCTTTGATGTGATAGAGCACAGCCCTGGTGAGATTGATTACTCTTTGAGCCGAGTTGTCTACTGATTACTCAGACAATTAGCTAACTAATTAAATACTTGCCCCGTGCTTCCAAAAGAGAAGAGTAACGAGATTCTCCCTCGACGTATGAACTGTCAAGGATATGCGCAAGAGTTTGCAGTAAAAGCCACAGAATAGCACGGGAAGTCATTAAAGGCCTTTATATGTGGGGTGGGTTGTAACTGTCATGTGACCCACACGGTCGGTGGCAGACATAGGATAATCTGGGTGTGATGGGTCATCGCGTGCGCCTTTCAGGGGTTGACCGAGCCGCCCCCCCGCCCCCCCCGCAATGAGTTGGTGCAGCAGGGTGCAGAGTGGACGGAAAGGTTAAGTAGGAGCAATTATCAGCTGGCAGCGGCGGACATTCTGAAATGGGTCACGTGACCACTCGGCCTCCGCAGACGTCCAGTCTGCTCTGAATGTGCCACTGTTAACGGGCAGACGGGGCGGCGCGTTGTTGTTGACGACTTGTTCCGCTTGTCGCGCTGATGGTATTGTTTGTATCGCCGCTGACTTTTCGCTGGTCGGGCTGACCCATTTATCTCCTCCTTTTGTGATGTTAATGGCTTGTTATCTGGACGCGGGGAACATATGCGGTTTAATGAAGAAGCCTGGGACAATGGGCCACAAGCATGCTTTCACATTTATTATTCGCCAGCCTCCGTCGTTCCTCCGTGATGTTGATAATTAAAGACGCAACAATGCGACGCTGCCCGAGATTTAATATCCTCCGCGTGACCAGTGTCTTTATAGTGTGAATAATGCAAATGAATGGTGGCAGGTTAGCCTTTTCGATTTAAGCTGTCTTAGGTGTTTTTGTTGAGATTGAATTACCTAATTACTATGCTTTTGTTGCTGCTCTCTGTGATGACTGAGTGGTTTGGTTTTGGACAAAAAGGTCATTTGTATCCAGACACATCCTTAAGACAGAGAGAATTTTCTACATTTTTTTTTTTTTTTGTCGATGTTGACGTGATGGTTAGACGGAGGCCTGTAACGAAGGATTTTGAAAATCAAAAAGTCAAAATTGGCACTAATTTCCAAGTGTGATTCTGTTTTATTACCGTAAACCTAACCAAAAAAATGTCTGTATGTGTGAGTGTGTGTGTCTGTGTGTGTGTGTACGCAGTAAAACCGTAAAATCTTGATTATTTGAGTAGTGTGGTGATGCAAGGCCTATTTCAGGCTATTTCAGTCAATCTATTTCAAGACATTATTTTTCCGAGACTCAATAAGGTGTCTATAACTGTGCCTTGTTTTTTCTGGATACAAACATTGTTTTTAATTATACGTATTGACTTTTGTCTACTTTTCTTTACCACATGTAATCATATCCTTTGGCGTTAAGTATTCAGTGGTATTCAGCTCAGGATTCATTTGACAAATTAGTTTAGGATTACAGTTAATTTTGAAAACCAGCTGAACACTTTTGAGATTACTTCTTTATTTCTATACAAAATATTGCAAACATCAAAACCATAATTTTCAAATCGCTGCTCTTTGACATTTATTGAATACAATACCACCCAGCAATCTATGAATGCAGCATTTCCATTTAGTAGTATTCAGTAATGTCACCACTTTAAAATCACCAGATTTTAAAGAAGACCATGGTATAAAATACGTCACTACAGTGCAATTCGTGTTAACCATCTAAGAACATCCGGCTGCCATCAAACGACTCCTCTTCTAACCTTAAAAAAGAAACACTCTAAATTGGTAATAAACCTTATCGAGGTAAATTGCAGATAAATCCACTCGAGTCTCACGCGCTAATAATAATGTTAAATTCAAAAGACCGTTTTAATTCAGACCAGTAAATATTTGTGTCCACATACTAGCATCAGATAGGATTGACATTAATTATCAGACAGCTGATGAGTGATAGTGGCTAGTGATCTAGGACCATAGAAGTTCTCTAAAAGTGCGAGATAAAATTATTATTATTATTATCATTGGCATTCGTATTGCAGTTACTGTACTGCGTATAGTTATTATAAATAATATTTTTCTGTAAATATCGAGAGGTTGAGCGATCGAGCGGGTGTGATTTACAGTTTGGCTATTGCCCTTTAAGTCCTTTTATTATTATTGCTTATTGATTTTAGCGGTGTGTCCAAATGATTACTTCTTTAACGTGTTAAACTGCCTTTACTTTATCAATTGGCTGTAGCCTATTAAATCCACCAGGGCAATTCTCACAACCTTAAATTTTCACCCACTTGTACAATGTATGTAATTATTTAAGTTGCACATTATTATGGATACATAAAGGGATAATAAAAAATAAAAAAATAAAACTTGGTAAGATTTAATTAATGTAATCTAATATTTATATTTATATTTATATTAATAATGAACAATTTGAGTTAGATTCTAATTTCATTTAATCTTAAGCTTATCTGAATATGTGTTATTCACAATTAATCAGTTTTCATTTTAATACTCAATAGTTTGAATACATAATGTAAAGGAGTACTAGTCTGAAAAGAATATGTTAAATTAGGCTTGGTGAAAATAACTGATGTAAATAACTAAATAGCCAATTGATTTGACAAAATTATAGAGAAAACACACAGGATATTCTCAAAGTGTTTGAGAATATTTATTTTATAATTATCCCACAAAAATGTTGTTAATACAGCTGATGCAGTGCCCAGGTTTTGCTTTGTTTTTATAGAAGCTTTCCGATAGACATTATCAGTTAAGCACGTCTTACAATGTTGTTACAAAGCGAATGCTGGAAAAAAATAAAAATAAATTATATATATAAATTAGGGTTAGAAATAATTATAATCTTGATATTAAACTATTTTTACTTTAAATACTTTAGGTTTGTTTGTGCATTTGTAATGATTGAGCTAATAAAAAAAAGGTAAGAAAAGTAACAGAATACATTACTGATTACATTCAAAACCACCTCCTCAGTAATCAGGCACTAATTTTCAAAGTGACATGACCAACCATAGCTGGAGAATGTATTGTAAAAACGTTGTATCTGCGTGTTTTTACGAAGCATTGTTTTTTTGGTTTTATTGCGAAAAAGTCAATTTTAAATATAAAAACACCCTCAAGCCCTGGGGAGACGCCCAGGCTGTTAAGACAGACGGCCAAGCAGTGGAATTACACCTACCTAAAATGACCTTTTGCGCACCTGAGCGTAGTTGCACCAACGATTACCACGCAGAAGAGCCAACACTTAAAGACATTTGAAAGAGTTCCAGAAATGCAGGCTGGGGAGAGTGGATGTGAAGGTGGTGTGTTTGATGGGTGTATGGTGAGTTTGTTGTTCATGAAATGGAAGAAACGCCTTGTTAGTGAACCTAAAAAGCTGTGTTATTTTGGTTTTCCCCAAGGTGGGCTTTTTATGCAAGTTTCCCTTTATGCATCTATTTTGGAATTTATGTTACTTTTTTTTGCTAATAATTCCAATTAAAGGGCGTCACTTAAAGCCTGTCTCCATATCTCTACTCCCCCCGGAACCAGACATGCCCAGGATTGCCACAAACTTCAACTGAACTTAGCAATAAGCTTCCATTTTTATGTAAGCTAGTTATAATAGCAAACAAAACGGTCTGTTGGTGTTTAAGTAGTATGACACATACGAGTGTTACAATGGAAGTTGCCCCCCCCCCCCCCCCAATCTAACAATATCACAGAAAATTAACTCTAAGCCTTCTTGTTCCCTACTCCAGTGTATCAGCTCTTTTCTTCCATACAGCAGTGGGCGTGGCAGATTTCAGGGCGTGAAGTCACAGTCTTCGTTGCCTTTCAGCTTGTATTAAAGTCAGACCAAAATGGTGGCCACGTGGAGCTTGCTCTCCTCCCTCACCCCAGCTGCAGGAGACCCGCAGAGTCTCATCATAATACGAGGGTTTACATTACAGACCTCAGCCATTGGCATTTGTTCTGACGAGCTCTTTATGTCTCTGGTCATTCTTGTCACAATAAATAATATATAAAACATATACAGGGTGACCCAAACGCAGCGTTTTAGTTCACTGCCTTCTGACAGTCTCAGCATTTTACGACTTCAAATAATGTTTTAGCGCAGATTTATGTTTTGTTAGTTGTTAGCTTACTAGCCTTTATCGTGTACACCAAATAAATTTAAACATATCCGGCTGTAAGTATTGACTTTATGACCACCAGGGCTTCCTCTTTATATATTCTGTCCAATCATTTTTGCACAAAATCGCTCCAATAGAGTTGTTATCTAGCTCCAGGAGTATTACTGCCTGTGGATAGCATTGCTTATGTAATTGTAAGTTATGTTACTGTTATCAGTAATTGAACGTGTTGATAAAATGTAGTCTGTTCTTGAACCTGAAAATTGTCCGCATGCTGTCATGGATAAGAGTGCTTCCAAAATAAACAAATAATTAAATCATCGCAGTTATCTATATTTCACCATTGGTCATGGCAAAATAAGTGTATTCTATGCCACATTATTCCTCTCTTTATGCCTTTGATGTTTTGTGGTCTTTGATCAGTCAGGGGCTGGGTAGCAATGGCGAGCTTTGATACAGCCGGCCAAAAGGGGCTGAGATGAAAGACTGACAAGGATGGGTATACTCTCCTAACGATCAAGCCCTTCAACTTCAGTTCCTAATAGCAGGCAATGTAGAACGCCTAAGTGCCACTTAACCTGAACGTCGGGCCTGTTACTGCTCCTCAAGCCCTGTCTCAGTTAATAAATCGGGCCCCAAATGTGTGGAGAACTGCAAGGCAAGTGTGGTGCAAACAGGAAACTGTTGTCGTCATAGTGCTTGTCTGTTTCCCCCCCCCCCCCCACTAATCATAATTCATGTCGACTTTACTTAAACAGAATTGATTCTTTATCTGCTTTTAAGATTTGTTATAGATATGATTGCCATAACTTCATAAGCAACAAAAGATTATTAGTCAGGGTAAAGCACCAATGGGTGTTTAGTAGCTCTGCCTGTTCAGTAGGTGTTATTTACATGTGCTGAAAAACTCGGAGTGGTCATTAGGCATGTGTAAAGGACATTCATGACTACATTGATCCCTGACATGAGTCATGTGACGACTCTGGGGTTGTTGGTTTTGTTTAGTTTTTCCGATCTTCTGCGGTGCCGGGTCGCGTGAACTCCTGCCCTGCCCCTACGCTTTCCTGGCCGTGCTGTTGTTTATGTGCAGGGCTGAAATGACCCGTCAGTGAAGACTGTGGCAATGAGGCGTGACGGCCAGACGCGCCCCCTCCCCCCACGCCATCCCAAGTTTACCGACCCTTCCCGGCGATCTGTGCCATTTAAAACAGCCGCCCCGCTGTTTGAGGGAAGCGGGGAGCTGATCCAGGTGACGGGTGGCCCTCCGGCCCGCGGGTGGCGCGGCTCCTCGTTCGGGGCGGCGGGACGCGAGAGCGACGCGGCGCGGTTCTGGTGTCAGCGGTGTGATTAATGACAGAGCGCGGCGGCCTCCTGCTGCATGGGAACCCCCAGAAAAAAACCTCTGCCATGTGCTCCTCTGCTCTCGGAGGAATTCATTACAGAGGGGCGACTTGATCAAGCTTCAGTGTTGTCCTATCATTGCAAACAAAAGAGAAAAGCAGCAAACACGGGACTTGATCTATAATGATGTCTTCTCACTCTGAGAGTCTTCTGGGTCTTGTGTGCCCAGTGCCAAACAATAATTGCATTAAAGAGGTAAATCATATTGACCAAACCAGTTCATTTTTTTATGGACAGTATTCAATTACTTTTAAAGTAAAATTCCTGAATGTGAAGAACAAGACTTTCATTGTTTGAAACATATATAACTTCCAGCATATTTTTTGGGGAAAATTGATTAAAAATATCAAGTTATTGTACAACAATGACTATACCTATTACAAAACAGCATAACATGGCAAGAAAGACCATGCATAAAAATAACTGGCAACCTGGTTTCAATATTCAAGGATTGTTTTAGTATTCATAGTTTTTCTCGAAACCATTACATAGATGTCCTTCATTCATAAGGCACATAATGAATAAATGGTTATCCATTTATTTCCCTCCAAATTCTAATTAAGTTGTTAACCCTTGACTATGTAGCGCTGCCCATGGATAGCACCACTCGCTCGTTATCAACACGTCAGACTAGGGGTAGAGACCTGCCAGAGACATTATCTTCTTTTTTCTTTTCTTTTTTTTACCATTCGAACCCGTAATCAATAAATTGTCAGTTCTAAATCAGTTCTTATGATAAATTAACTCAGATGACCATGTGACCAGTTACCCATAGTTGCAGTTATTTTTGATAATCCATAGGATCGCGGCTCTAGGATCGTGGATCGTGGATCGCGGCACTCCAGTAACTAGGTTGCTAACCCCTGGGCCTTAACTATCCCTGCACAGCAATGCGGCAAACTGTGCACATATGACACTGCAATAATGTGCTATAGCAGGAGACTGAGATCCACCCATTAATGCTATGACATTATTACCAAGGTGCTGTCTGAAAATGTCCAAAACGAGTTCTTGGCCTACATGATATTTCTTCAGAACCATATCCCTAAAAGAAAGAAGACTTACTGTGACTGTTTTTTTATTTTTATACTTTAGATAAAAAGCATCCTAAAAGTAACAATTTTTTTTTACAATGAATCAGATGGTTTGGTAGTTTTCACTTGTTAAGCAGTCAGTATAAGTATAAGTATATGCATAAGAATAAGTATAAGAATAAGAATAAGAATAATTATAAGTATAAGAATAAGAATAAGAATAAGTATAGGTATAAGAATAAGTATAAGTATAAGAATAAGTATAAGAATAATTATAAGTATAAGTATAAGAATAAGTATAGGTATATGAATAAGAATAACTATAAGTATAAGAATAAGAATAAGTATAAGAATAAGAATAAGTATAAGAATAATTATAAGTATAAGTATAGGTATATGAATAAGAATAAGAATAAGTATAAGTATAAGAATAAGTATAAGAATAACTGAAAGTAAAAACCATTCATCGTGTTCTTCTCCACCTCTCTTCTCTCTTGCTCACTGGCTGAGAGGTCACTATGCCAGATTAAATCTCTGAGTAATTCCTCTTTTCTAGACTGGTATTTATTTTCTAAAGTGGTATTTTCTCCCTGCAGTGGAGAACTAGTCCTTGATCAAGAGAAATAGAACTGCAATCATATTTGATAAAGCCCATGAAAAGGCCTGCCTGCTTAATGGACTCTGTACCGAATGGCTGTTGCCCCCACCTGGTTCCATTTGCTCATGGCACCAGAAGTTCTTCCGGAGAGGCTTATGAGGCTGTACCTTTACCCTGGGTTGGGCCAAATGTAGAAACACCTGGTACCGGTGGTCTAGGGTGTTTTAAAACCAGCCGAATGAGCAAAGACATTGCTCAATTTAATTAACAACGACTCATTTACCTGATCTCAGAACTTCATGGCCGTGTTTCAATCTCCTGCTGTTGGTTTGGGGTTAGCCCCAAGGAGAGGCCACCAGCTGATGTCCAATGTACTCTTGTAAGGAGTTGATACAGCAGCTAATGGATATGATTCAGCATTAGAAAATAGGGCCTCTCCATTCTATTTTCCTTCTCCTCCTCAATGATATAATAGAATATATAAAAGATTCTCATCTGGTCAGACAAGCTGCGCCCATAAACCTTACATTAGTTAGCCACTCTACCCCCTTTGCAATAAACTATGATTTGATACAGATACTTCTGAACCAGTGTTCGGTTTATTGGGAGCTCTAGCATGGGCACATCCTTCTCTGTGGGATTCTCAAGGCTTTCCTGAGAGGAAGTCGCATACCACGCTTTAGTCACCGAGGGTTCCCCGGCTCACTGGAGAATGGTGGTCCTTCAAGTGTGGCGCTGGACATGCCCAAGTTTCCTATGCATGGGACTACCTTAGGCTATTCTCTCTGCTGTCCCTCTGGGATTGGTCAAAATGATGGGAATACTTTGTGAGCACAATATTTCTGGCTGTTATTACATCTTTTCCACTAGAGTTTTACCCCAGGTCAGTTAGTCCATCATTTCCTGTCATAACACCCCTTCCAATACATCCAGCAGGCAGTTCTCCTAGCCAGAGGGATGTGCCTGTAGGTAGAACAGCAGACAACCTGACTATTTAGCTCACTGCATGTTGACCTGACCTGGCCGAATGTCAAACCAAGGTGTTCTAAGACCTAATTCCATAGCTCCTAAGACATTGAACCCCACTGCAGGGTAGGGAGGAGCCACAGCATCTGAATGTGTTTATCACTACCTGGTTCTTCCTCGCTCCGCCAGGGGAAGAGAATACAAGACCCTAGGCCTTCACTCTTTTCCGCTGCAGCGCTGAAAGGGCTTGGCCCTTAGGGCAACCTTTGAGGCTGGCATCTCAAAGTGGGTCTTTAAGGTATAAAATCCCATTACTCTATCCAATTGCACTTTTAGTGCCAATAGCTGCTCTCCCGCCTGGCCTTACTATCCTATCCTGCTGACTGCTGACATAGAAACAACAAACAGGGATTTATCATAACAACAGAGACAAACCACAAATTTGGACTATACCCTTTTGTTTCTGTTTACTGATACCTGGAACTGAGCGTTGAACAATTCCCCACCCACTGCTCATGTACAAAATGTTGGGAGGAGAAGGGAATTCAACAAAGAACCACCCAATCATCACGGGACCATAGTCATGACAACTCGGGTAAGTTAACCGGTGCCAGGTGAGTATTAAACAGCCTCATTTTCCCTGTTATACTGTGCTACAGCTAATTAACCCAGTAATACACCTATGTCTCCTAAGGACTACAGTCTGTAAGCCTCTGAATGCTACACTAATGAGCAATTCAGTAATGTTGAGTCACAAATTTAGCTGTTGTTTTACCAAGGTGTGTTAAACATTTGCTTTCTCCTACAGTGAATTTAATATCTGTTGTTTTTTTCAAGCTGAAAGGTCAATAATTCTGTGATAAGACACAAAATTGAAATTTTTATTTTTATTTTTTTATTTTTTTATGGGAATTTGCTATATCTTAAAATGAGATTCCAGATCTGTTGTGTTTCTGAAGTCTCAAGTTCAATAAAAAACCTATGCTTTAGTAGTAAAGTGAAAAGCTACTCCCTTTTTCATAATTAGATCTATCCTGACCCATGCAGCAAAAAGGGCAATATTGTGCCTGTAAGGGGGGGTTAATGTGAATCCCACAATTCATCACAGTGAGGATCGGTTATGAAAACAGACGTTTATCCTTTCGGCAGATTTAGCGTTTTCCGTCTCCCAGTCTCAATTATTTGGCAGCAGTTGTCATACCGGGAAGCTATTTATCAGAGCTTGGTCGAAGGCTCATATATGGTCATAAAGTACCTAGTGATTTTTAGAATTTATCAATTTGTCGTGTCTAGTTGCTGATTTTCACTCACCTATCATTCTGTTTTGTCCATAGTTTGGCTACCACTTGTAAACCCAATGGGTTTAATAGAGCATAATGCCAAGTTATAAAGCCAAAGTCCTGCAGGTCTTAGAGTGATATTTCACGCAGCGCCTGATTTTAACATCAGCCGAGGTGAATTTCTATTTTCAAATAATGACTTTTATTAAACATCTAAGAGACGAGATACAAAGATAAACAGTGGGTCTTTGGTCCCTCCGATACCAGATTTTCCTATCCGTGGTTCCTTTCCTGGGGACATACTTATGTACACCTTCGCTTGTTCAATAAAATGGGCCAATATCGCTGTCCGAGGACAGCAGCTCTCATTGATCTACAGCAACCTGGTGTTGAACTTACTCATTTCCTCTGTGGGCTTCGAAAACAAACCACTGGGAGGGAGGCTGTTAAATGTTTCCTGCATTCTGGCACATTTTGAATTGGCAATATCATCTGTTTGCTTGAGCGATAAGAAGCCGTTGAATGTCTGAGAGACGCACATCAGCCACCTTGTACCTTTTTACCTTGAATTGAACTCCTTCCTCTGTGGCCCAGAACCTGGAGCTCACAAAGAGAAAACAAGCCTTCCCCTGAGCCCGGTGTCAGGAGATCCCGCTACACTTTAAAACAACTACATCAGCTCCCCTGTTTGCAGACTGTGAGGCTACAGGGGAAGGTGTTTTCTTACAGAACATTGACAAGAGTTCACATTCAGTATTAATATGTGATGGACATTGGTTAGTGACGTCTCAGATGAATCTGTCAGTTCTTGAAGTTCAGTAAGAAAGTGGCACCGGTAAGAAACCCCTGTCGCCTCGTAAAACTAAGCTTCTCACAAACAAGGAAAAAACAAGTTCAATCGGTCAGATGAAGAATTTATTTACAATTGCCTTTCGGTTTTCCCGCTATTACTTAGGAACCATGCTAGGAGTCATCGTCTTCTCTGACCTTTACCACAGAAGCCTATTTTTGTTCCTGATTTCCTCAGTCTCAAACAATCATATTCTGCTGGGTACTGAAGACCTCAAATTACATTATTTGTTTGGGTTGCTGTTGTTTCATTCCTTGCGAGTAATTTGCTCTTGGTTCCTATGCAGTGCCTGGAGGGTTTTGAGCCAGCCCCGGGAGAGACACACTGTACCTATGTGCCCCAGATAGCCTGCTCTGCATTCAGTCACGTGACTTAGCGGCCAACTTACACATACAGCAAAATTTTCCCACCGTTGCAGAGATTTCAAGGCCGTCCTCAAAATTTTATTGCCAGATAACATAATTGAGAGTCTTTACTGGCTGAGAAAGTCAGGATTTCAATATGGGCAGTTTTTATCGAGTAAGTATTGTTTAAGTGTCAGGTTAAATTTCATGGTGAAATATTTTCCTCCCTTTGACATGATCTGGCTCATCTATCAAAACAGTTGGACATCAATTAGCATCAAGTCCAGAATGTGACCTAGTGTCCTCATTGTTTCCCATTGTCTGCTGCAATATACCAGCAGGCTTCATATTTGCGCCGTTAAAACAATTCAGATTAAGCTTGATGGTAGTGAGGGGTGTTACAATTTCTTTCCTTTCGCCATAACATTTGTAACAATATCTGAAATGCGTTCACCATAGCAATGTTTAAATAATTCCTTGCTCATTCGCTTTGACAGATGGATCTGATTGACCAGATGTTGAAGTTGGGGCTGTTTCCTTAACACTGGCTGTGAGATTTCAAACGCCGTCGTTCCAGGAAAAGCGACTCTCCTGTGCTCCCACACTCAGCTGCATATTCTGAAAGCAGTCGGTAAAGAACTCATAAATCATCTTGTGAATTCAGTAATTTTACGCCCTGAGGGTTTCTTCGGGTTCTCCGAGAGATGGATAAGAGCCACAGGATCAGGACGACTCACTGTCAGCGTCTCTAGGCTTTTACAATAACAAAACGCCATTTCCCCTGCTGGAACTGTAGCGTCTGCCACAATGCTGAAAAATGGGAGATTCTCTGTGTTTTTCATTGATAATGATGGTGTCTAAACATCAGCTTCTCCTTCATCTTCCACAGCTCACTCGCGAGCCTGCCTTGTCACGCTTCCTCTATTAATCATTGGTGTTTCCAAATATATCTCTCCGCATTATCTCGTCCTATATTTTGACTGTGGATGCTTAATCCGTAGTCTAATTGACTGCTTTACGTGCCTGTTTGGGGCCAGTTGTGTGTCATACAAAATTAGTATTAAGATTGTTTTGTTATGCCTTGTCTTTATGTTCATGCTGCTATCTAAAGCTTTTTAAATTTAAAAAAATAACTTGTCAAAAGCCTAATGTATATGTTTCCTGTGTAAACAATCCAAAAAGGCTGTTTTCATTTCACCGTGCTGCGTAAATGATATATTATAATGTTTCCTTCGGTTTAATCTGTTGGTAGTATCCAGCAGTGATTCCACCGCATGGAGGAATAACAGATCACAGGAAACAGATAAAAAACAATTGTCTTTAAAATGAAACAAGGCGGAGGGGCGGGGCTAATTATGGCAACGGAGATGAAGGTAATGTTTCCACCATCACGATGCCATGTGACATCGATGCCATTTTGGAGCCTCCACACCTTATTGGTCCACATAACATGCTTATGCGCATTTGTCTGTCCAGCTGTTGCAAGCAGACACAGTGTGATCGGTGTTCAGTTGTTGGAGAAGAGATCTGGAGGTCCAGCTGCTCCCAGGCCCAGTTTCTCCTGGGCGGGGCTGAGACCATTTGGTGTCAGTGTTGCTCCTGTCTTTGCATAAACAACCCCCCCGACAGCCCAGAGTGTACGGGAGATGCTGCACCTTCGCTGTGTATCCTCATTTATGTCAATGGATGTCAATGATACACTCTGTTGATATCCTTCCCTCGGTGCCCTTTGTGCCGTTTACATGATCTGTGCCGGAGCAGCGAACCCTCAATGTTGCTTGTGGGTCTCCTTTCTTCTTTCTTTAACACAGAGCAGACAATGGAGAGCCAGTCTTCACTGGAGGACTGCCTAATCAATCTTCTCCCCAAACACCTTCAGACAGTGACACCCCCCCCCCCCCCAAGGGCACTCTACACACAGTAAATATGATCCATTTATTCGTGAATTAAAGCCACCTGATGGGAGTTTAATGCTCTGACTGTACTGTGTAGAAACTCTGTCTGATTCCTAAGGCACCAAAACGCTGTGCTGCGATGTCCAGTAAATTAAACGAATGGGCCACCCGTCTAACGGGAAGCTGTCAGGGCAAGATAGATGTCTCTAATTACTTAAGGGGGCGGCGTCTCTCTTAAACACTTTCCAGTGCGATACAAAAGGACAGAATGGACACACAATGCAATGTCCACTGGGCCTCCCCCTCACCCCTTCCTCTTTGTCAGGCTGAAGACCGGGAGCATATTGTCAGCTCAGCTGGCATCTTTACACATCTTTATTTCATAAGCAGGTTAACAGATTGCCTCTGTGATAGGGGAAGAGCCACAATTTAAGGCGTGTTTGTATTGTGATTGTCCTGCTGTAAATCACTGTTACATATTTTTTGTCCCCAACCCCCGGGTTTAAATGTTTTCATTGTGCTCTCGCACACAATCCAAGGTTGGTTAACGAGATCCTATGCTGCTGCGAGATCATTCTTGAAATAACAAGGACGCCGAGATCCCTGCAAAAGCCTTGTTTGCCTTGTTAATTCGGTTTCCTCTTCTCAGCCCTCGACTCACACAGCGCCATCGATGTCTGTCTCCCTTGTAATGTAAAATAAACCCGGGGTTCTCTGGAAACAAAGCTGAAACTCTCTGCCCCATCCCTGTGCGCTGATGTATCTAAAATTTATAAAGGAGGATAAATCGAGCAGGAGCTCTCTAGATCTGGTGTTTTATTTATTTATTTATTTATATTTTATTTTACATTTTATCTCTTTCATTTAAACACAAGTAGGATTACTGATTGCCTCTATCACTTCCAGGGTGGAGTAATAACAATGCAAGGGCATTTTCCCATATCCTGAGCTATAAAGGATTACTAGATTTGTTGGGAAGCCCCCACATGACGATACCAAGATTGGAACCGTGCACTGTTTGAAACACTCCCCTCCGTCTTGATTAATGTTATATTGACTTGGCAGGAGGAAGCTTTGAGTGATTGAGGAAAAAAGCTTGATTCATGTCAATCAAAGTTTTAAATACCAGTAGTGACTGCACAGTTTGAAAGAAAAAAATAATATATAATAGTAAATTCAGCTTCATCATAGTCATTATTATTTTTATTAAATATTATGGTCTCATCCCAAAATAAACTTATATCTGCATTAAACCTAAGTGGTTACTTAGTGGATGTAAATGTAGATGTTTCTGTCCCCTTCATTCATCAATTTCACGGTGTGAAAGCTGCCTTTGGACAAAAATGCCAGACAATGTTCTCAGTGAAAACAAGAAAGCCTCACCTGTTCTGGAAACAGCATCAGTGGAACAGAGAATGGTCTGTTGGGTTGGGTAAATACTTCTGAGAGCCGCCACCCTGCAAACTCTGGGCCATTTAAAAAAAAAAAACAACAAAAAAAAAAGCAGTAATTTGTCGTTGCTACTTATCTCTGAGCGGCTTTATTTTTTTAATGCAAACGGTGGAAGTTCTTGGTCCAATTAAAAATAATGGAACTTTTCTGTTTCTAGATAACAACCCTAACGCCCTCTCCTTTTCTTTTGTGAAAGAATATTTCTTATTTAAATAAAATCAGAGGTTTGCATTGAACTACTGCTTAGTAAATCAGTTTCCACAAATCCCTCCTGCAGTTTTATGCTATTATGAGAATGTAACTTTTTTTAAGCATTAAGAAAATATTTTCCTAGCATAGAGCTAACCTATAATTGCTTTTAAATTCAGTGGGACAGATAACATTCTACTCAGCCGAAAAGTTCAACCGAGCATCGGTGAATAGCAAATGTGTAATATTAGAAATTATACAGTGTTGTGTTTTTAATTTTCATAAACAAAACCACTTAATAATGTTTCATGGCAAATTAAAATCAATCATAAACTTCAGATGAGGCATTATATTAGAGTTTTTTTTTAAATAATATCAGACGAGATACCTTTTTTAAAATAATACTGCTCAACTATGGCAGTGCATCTGAATTCATCGCATATTTAATCTAGAGACAAAGAGAACTAAAAATTACAGGATTTTACAAATTCTACATTGCAGTGTAAGCTTCTTAGAGCTTTAAAAAAAATAATTAAAACATTTGTTATTAATTTTCCCAAAGTTTAGACCAAGCTCAAAGGCTCAGCAGAAGAAAAAAAAATGATAGCCAAGGAAAGGAATTTGTCAGGTTTTAATTTTGTTCCGTGACATTTTGCTTATATTTCAGGGTCTTTTTATGCAACAAGGTAAGAGCTAAAGTAATCCACATATGGGCTCTGTTGAAAATGAGAGGACTCAGGCCCTGCACAGAGGAAGTAGAACATATTAAAGTTGGCGATAACTGCTCTGTTGTAAATTTGTCATAGGCCATTGTGTAAAGCTGCTAAGGACTGCCTCCCGGATTCTCTGTGGTTCGGTGTGTTGTCCCAGGCTCCTGTCTGCTGGCCAGATGGTGACTTCAGAAAGAAAGTGACACTCCGTTTCTAACTGATTTTATGCTGCTTCTCTGGAGAGAGAGAGAGAGAGATAGAGAGAGAGAGAGAGAGGGAGGGAGAGAGAGAGAGAGAGAGAAGGGGGGTTGGGATCCACCAGAACTGTCGGGAATCAGGATTACAAAATAGCCAATTAAGAAGGAAAGGGTTGAAATCTAAGGCTGATAAGGCTGAGATTAAATCAGATAGAGTTTATTAGGCTCAATAAGTTATTAGAATCCATACCTCTCCAAACACATTCCCATTAACAGGCTTCAACCTTTATCTCTCTTCTTTTAATGGATTGCATGCATCTTTAATTATTGAACTTCTAAACAATACAAGTATCACGATGCAGTCTGCATCTTATTACTCACGTTTAATGTATTCTTCATGGTGAGCATAAAAAATGTAACCCTTTTGTGGAGCATAGTCACCGGGAAAAAAAAAGGTTTCTACCTGTTGTCTAGCTGTTTCTTTTTTACTTAAACCTGTATCAAAACTGCAGCGTTAATCAGTGGCCTCATCTGCTTGCACAAGTAATTGCTCCCAGAGAATAGCAGATGTCGGTGGTATGTAGATGGGAGGGGGAGGGGGCTACCCCTTCGGTGTGTTATGGCTCCATGTCCCGATCGAGCGGTGTTGGGCCATGGGGGCATCTGTGCAGCACCTGTGGGCCACACCCTGCCCTCTTCTGAGCATCAGCTGTCATTCAGCTCTTCACAGACCCTTTCAGTGTGGAGGCGGCTTGCTGTTGGAGGTTTCTTGCTACCCCATTCAAATGGCGCTGGTCACATGGCATGCCTGTATCCGGACTGGGTAGAATAAGGCCCCGTAATGTTTACCATGAACTTTTAAAGACGCCCGAGTGAGACGCCCGGTGTTCTTGCTCAAAGCCAGACAGCGCCCCATTTCCCTCTGGAGGACAATGGACTCCATGTTTTTTTTTTTTTCAGCTCTGGTGGAGCAGTCCCTCTGGTTTGATCTTCCGTCTCCTCAACTTCCCTCAGCGGTCACTGGCTGCGGCTTCTTGTCTATGTCAAAGCTTTGGTCCAAGCACAGCGCGTAAAGCTGGGCTTTGTTCTCATCTACTTCCAACCCCTCAATTAACCCTATGCCCCGCCCCATCCCCTTTGTTCCTGTACCTTCAGCCATCTGGTAATGTCAGTCTCACTTGCCAAAACCCCGCCCATTGGTGAAACTATCCTCTTCCATTGTCAGAACAGCAGGGTCATTGAATAACATTCAATGGGCTGTCCCTGGGTACCCTTAACTAACTCAGTCAAGATCACAGAAATCACAGAATCAACTTTACGCTAAATGGCTCCTTACTTGTTTTAAGGGACTTAATCATTGATAGATGTACAGGGTTCTAGAATAATATGAAACGCTCCGTCTTGATACAGTTGCAAATATATTGATGTGTCTTTTCACTGACAGATCGAGCCACTCAGCTCTTCAGCGCAGATTGTTTGAGGCGACAACAGGAGGAGCCCCAAATATGAAACTGTCTGTGCATAATTCACAGATGGCCCCATATGCTATCTCATAAATGTTTGTTTCTTCTTTTTCCTGTGGTGGGTGAAACGTAAATGAGACTTGTTTAGCCAGAAAAAGTTCAAGTGTCTCACAGCATGCTATGAGATAACCTGTTAAAGCTATGCAACAGATTTTACTTGAGAGAAATCAGCAGGAGGCCCATTCTACAATACAAGTATAAATTAGACCTATTTCCCATTATGAAACGTCTAGTAACTGTTATTACTTTCGTAACGTTACTTATTTTTATTCCTTATACTTATTTATTTGTTAGTTATATGGCAGATGCCTCTATCCACAATATTGTACATGACTTGCATGTTAATTCCGATTTTTTATTTTATTTTTTTTGATCTATCAATTACTAAATTGTTTTTTTTGTTTTTTTTGGTGAGTTCATAAAACTAAATATATAAATTCACTTTTACATTGGTAAATTAAGACAGAGAGTAATTTTTTGTGTTTTTTTGTTTGTTTTGTAAATAAAAATGGTTTATTTTATAGGGACACTTTCAAAACCCACCCCATGCCACCATTTAATGTAGTAATTAATTATACGCCTTTCCATGCCTTGCAGGCAAATCATTGTCATTGATTTGTTGCATTTTCTATAATGGCTGCTAAAGCAACACATTACGAAACACGGGGGGGGGGGGGGGGGGGCTGAAAGTCG
>JAOVYW010069366.1:5471-21003 GCA_025775045.1 Hiodon tergisus
GACAGAAAACCAAGTGTGAAGGCAAACTGTGACAGCTTTCCACAGCCAGGCAGGCAGGCAGGCAGGCAGGCAGGCAGGCAGGCAGGCAGGCAGGCAGGCAGTCTCATCCAGCTTGAGGTATGAGTATGAGATCTGATAATTTCAGATTCAACCCCTTTCATCTTTGTTATCCCCTTCTCCTAAAATTCCTGCACCTCCAAAAGATCTAGACCCTGCATAAAAGACTTAGGCCCCCCTGATAATTACACACATCATCTGAAAAGCATCATGCATATACACAATTATGTATATAAACCCAGCATGCTGGTCTTTGGCTTCACATTGTTCTCTCAATAATAAAGAAGCAGGGGAAGGTACACTTCATCGTGCAGAACCTGATACACACCAAGGATAGGAGGTCAAGGTTTCTTGGTGAAAATCTAAGTGTTCAAACTGACCAACACCATCTCTTTGTCATAGGGGTATCCTGCCCCCTACAAACTCAACCACAGGTCCAGCTGTGTTCAATCTCTTATATATAGCGCCGCTCTTCTATCCTGGGAAAGAAGAAGAACTGATTTGGTGAAGACTTCTGTCTTCCCAGAAGATTTCATGGTGAATCCCTCCTCTATCTGAGGTAGCCAGTTTGTCGCCACATCTGGGTGCTATGTGTCCTTGTACCTGGAAATGAATAAGAAACCAAGGAGGTCAGAGGGAAAGTGCTGATAGAACACCCACGCCCACTAACAAACACACTAATATCATTCTGAAGAAATCTTTTAACTTTTTTTGCTCAAGAGCTTAATCTCCATCCTGACAATCACCCAAGATTGTGAGATGGATATCAGACAGACAAAAAATTAACCTGTGGGGAATTTATGTAACAAGTAACTACATTATGAAAGGGAATAAGATTAAAGTTGCTGAAAGTGGATGCCTGGCCATGACTGTACCCAAATAGCCCATGCAAGTTAACCACAACAAATACTTTCAATTCTAAACCCAATGGAGGCTATACTGTTCATTGGTACACAAGGGGGCTCAGTGATTGTATATGTGTGTCTGTGTGGTCTTGTGTGTTTATACTGAATTGCCCCCATGTGTGTGGCTGCATGTGGGGGTTAACTCACCCATTCTGCTGGGAGAACTCAGGTTCATTGGTACACTAGGGGGCTTAGTGATTGTATATATGTGTCTGTGTGGTCTGGTGTGTTTAAACTGAGTTGCCACCGTGTGTGTGGGATTAACTCACCCGTTCTGCTGGGTGAACTCTGGCTGAGCTCCCATTGAAGTTAACTGTTCCTCCAGGGCTACGATACGCATACCGATATACCCCGAGGATAGGAGGAGGAGCAAAGCCCTGAAATTAACAGCAGATCGAGAGGTCCTGAGACAACAGAACAAACAGCTGTCACGCATGCTGTGAAAACGGGGAGTGAATCATCTAAGCTTGAAGTTAACATAGCACACAGCAGACCATTAAACCCATATCAGAGGACTACCCTGAAAAACAACATACCAGCAGGCACACTCTCCATACAATGATTTCCTTGAAACCTTCTCATCAAAAACAAAAGACAGGTATTCCCAGTATTGAGATGAATGCAGAGGAGAAAAAAGGAAGGGCAGGTACTCACAGTATGAGGTAGATGCAAAGGATAAATAGGTGCTACAGTATTAGAGGAAGGGCAGGTACTCACAGTATGAGGTAAATGCAGAGGAAGACGTTGAGGTTATTGAATTCTCTTGGGATGAGGAGGCGCATGACACTCTCAGTCACAGTCCAAACCCAGGAGTTATCTGGTCCACAGGGAGAACATTAGTTGGTGTGCTGTGTGTACCTGCTCTAAACCTGCACAGGTGTGTGTACTGAAAATATGGGCTTTCTCAGATGGTGTCTCTGTAGGCAAACTCTCTGATGATGCAGTTCTAAACATGTGTGGCCCCAGTGTTTATCACTGTGTGCGTATGAGTGTGCATATGTGAAAGCATGTAAATGTGTAATAGTGTGAGTGTGAATAACTGCCGGATGTTGTTGTACCCACGCTCTCTTCTATGTTGGTGACTTCCTCACCCTCAACTGTACTGTTCCCTTCACGTATGTCATCTGGGGACAGAATACATTCAGGACACCATTATGACCCGTTTCCTACCACTCTGTACTTCAATCTTGCCCACCTGAAACTAGGCATTCTTTATAACCTGTATGAATACCCACAGATAAAGAGCAACCAGTGTCCAGAAGTTTAAGCTGAACAAAAGAAGCAATAAATCTGACGTTAAGAAGAGACGGAAAGGCATCATCAAAATGCACATGATCTGCTCCGATATAGTGTTACATATTCAACAATATTTATTCAGTAGGGAGGAACAGTTACATATAACTGACATGACAATGCTATAAACTGTAAACTGTAAATGGGCACTTGTTAGAAAATATTAAATCAAACGCTATAGTTCCTTCAGAACTATTTTAGCAGCTCTGCATCGTGTGGCCAATGAAGTAAAAACGAAGAGTGGAATGCTCGCCTGTTCTCAGTTTGGGTGGAGATGATCCTAGCTGGAGGCCTAGGTCTCTCCCATGTGACTGAGAGCTTTCTTCCAGCTTGGACAAACTGCTGTTCTGTGACCACAGAGAGAAAAACAAACTCTATCTTCACAATCAAATTTGCATTGGTGCATGGAACACAGGATTCATCCAAGGCCCCCTTACCACCTTCTTTGCCTGATCAATGTTGTTTTCTGAACATGATGCTAGGGGGCTGCTATTGGGACTCCCATCCTGCAGAGCAGACCAAGCGGGTTTAGAGCCCAGTGACTATCTGGGGCTGACCCACACAGGTAGGCAGTCCACTTTACATTACTCTGCACTGTATGTACCTCCACCAGTGGACACACGCGGCAGAGCAGCTTGTAACAGGCCTCTCGGCTCCGCAGTGACAAAAATAGGTACTGAAACACACAGAGGGCCGATGTTAGGAAGAAACACTGTTACACAAAACTGTCAGGACTCATCAATAAATGATGATTTGTTTTACAATATAATGGTGGACTGGGACAGTTGACGTGCTTTGGTTGAGAAGCACACCTTTTCTCCCGCTGTGGAGTGGATGGCCAGTGCGTTTGGCACCAGTAGGGCCGTGTTCTGTTTCTTCACCAAACGCACTGTTGACACGGGAATCACCACCTGGGATGTTAGAGGTAAAAGTTTCCCAGGAGCTTGATGAACTGGCTATATTAAAAATCCTAAGAGGTTAAATATTGTTATAAGATCAGTTAATGGATTTCAGCCAGGATTGTTACCTTGGTTTCCTTCAGCAACACCGAGGAGTGGAAACAAATGTGATTGGGAGACACGTAGAGCTTTCCATGATACAGCACTTCCCTCTGTAGTGCACAGATGAAGGCTAAATGGAAAGGACAAAACCCAATGACATAATTTCTGCACTCAAGTGCCAGTCAGCACAATGTAATGCTGATAATGCTCCGGTTCAGCTACGCCTTAAACGTGGCGGACTGAGCTCAGCAAAACAATGAGTCAAAGATTACATCATAAGAACCTCCTCTTTACACCTGTGCGTGATTCATCATGCAGCCCCAGCTACTTTTAGGCATGTGCCTATTTCTGGGTTCAGCTCACCGTGTGTCAAATCCTCACTTTCAGGAATTTCTCGAAAAAGCTTGTGAAATGATTTGTTGTGCTTTATAAAACTCTGAAAGCAAAATACAAGAAACGTATTAAAAATAACTGAAATAAAATAATGGCAGATCAGAGTTAGTGATTTGCCTAGGGTAAACTCCAACCATTGTTTAAAACCTGTGGCACCTGCCAACTTACTAGTTGGTGTCTCTGTGGTAACTAAGTCTAGGCTCCTCTGTTATGGGCGTAGCACAATCATTTAGTTTTAACAGAAGAAAAACTGTAAGCCTTTAGCGGATTAAACATGTCATGGCTTGATTTTGATTTAGGTTACAGCAATGAGGTGATGAAAATGCCCATTCTATACTGAAGTCTTTTGCAGCAGGAAACTCACGTTTCGCGTGATGGAGCCCTCTGGCCTGTCGATACTTCTTTCAGAGTCAATCGTGAGTGATCTGCGACAACACACAAAATCCAGTAGAAAATATTGTACAAAAATCATAAATAAAAATAAATGAAAAATTTCAAGCCACAGAGGCATATAACCAATAACAGATTTTGCTATTATAGACAACCCTGAGTCTAGTGTAGATCGCCAACCTGGCTTGGCCCTGCTCTTTGAGATTCTTGTTGAATTCCGGGATATCCAGTTGGGCATCCTCCAGACTTTGGGTTTTCTGGGGGTCAAACAGCCTCCTGCACTTCACTTTCTTCACCTTGGGGAGCCGCTCTCCATCTGCCACATAGCTGAATAAAGAAAATAAATTAATATCCTCAATGGTTGAACTTAGACTTTCACAACCTAACATCTAACAGCAGACCAATCATGAATACTTAATGTTCTTTTATAATACATAAACTAACAGAGTGAGAAAAGGACAACCATGAACAAAAAAATGTTCACGGTGTTCTGCTTCATGGTGTTCATGGTGTTATGTTCATACTTCTGCAGGCTCCATTGTTAATTTACCTAGACTAACCAGTGAGTTCTCACCCATGATCTGCATCTTTGGAGCAATGCCTTTGACTGCCATCCATAACTACGTTACGTGACAACAAATACAACCTGATCCTGTGTTTACATAACACTATAACATTGATCCTGTGTTTATATGACAGTACATGCACCCTGAATTGAAATATTAGAACAAATATACCTTGATCCTGTGTTTATAACAGCACCTACAGCCTAATTGTGTGTTTAACACATGTACACTGATCTTGCGTTTTTATGACAGTTCATACATTCAAACACACAGTACAAACAGGAACAAAGGTCTTTATTCAAATAAAACTCAGTCTTCACTTTTCCTTCAAGCGCTGTCCAAATTTGTGCACTGGTTGATTACATATTTCAGCTGAGCAGTGAAACAGTATGTTTTTTGTTTTTGTTTTAGTACACTACGATATGTGATTAAACATAAAAATATACAAACAATTTATTTAAATATCATAAAGCTTAAATGCATAAAAATGTAATGCATAAAAAGTCTAGCAAAAAGTCTAGTCTCAAGTCTAGCACTTTCACATTAATCATACCAGATAGTCATTATATGTCTTCAGAGTATGTATTTTAACTGTCTCTAACTATGTTATCCATGGCTCTGTCAGCCAAAATAGATCCCCATTCCAATGTGTTGTCTGATGCAAAATGTTTACCTTTATACGCATTGACATACCTGCTGTCGTTCTGTCCTAAAGCAGAGCGAAAACTCTTACTACGTTCCATTGCAGTCGCATTCTCACATGGCATAAAAAAGGGAAAAAGTATGACAGCTACTTCCTACTAGGCTCCTGTTATGATGGCTTGATAGTGAAGTCAGAGTTAACTGTGGATAGACTGACTGGTTTGGGGATTCTGGGCTGGCTGCCCAAGAACCCCAGAGTTACAGTGAAAGCTGGTTCTGCTGTACACCTGTGCTAATAACTTATATAAGTAAACCTGTCCGACGTGAAATACAATACCTGCCGTGACAGTGTACACCACGCCTCCCAGCAACATAAGTCATTAACCCAGGGCTTGCTGATATCTATTGTGAAACACAATTCAACAAACCTGTCCCTGTGCTCACTCTCCAGGTGACTGGGTGATTACCAGCAGTGCAGTCATCCTAGGAAATGAAAGTGAAGCCTAAATAGGCATAGAATAGGGTCCTGTGGAATTCAATGAATGGACCTCAGCATGGTTAACTGTTGTTGCAGAAGGTCAAGATTAATCCCCAAGCTTTAATTTTCTAGCTCTGTTGTCAAGTCCAATGTCAGAGGCTTCTCGACAATGGACTAAACCTCCCATTGGCCCCTTTGCAAAACATTTTTTAGACACAGCTTGGTCTGCATTGGAGACCACAGTAACCGATGACAGAGTAAATGTTCTAGTGTTGCATACCAATGACTCCAATGACTAGATTTTCTTGCCACAACTGAGGGCAGATCTGTATCTATTGAAGATGACAGAGTAACAGCGTTTCCACAGTCGTGCCTCAGTGGAGGTTCCTAGTGCGTGCCTGAGCCTATTGTATATCCACCTATTTTTCAGGGCTAGAGGGTCCTCATTATGGGTTGTTCCTCAAACTAATTTTCATTGGTAAAATCTAACATAGGCCAGTAGTTATGTTTGTGTTCTCAATTAAGGCCGAATTATCCTTATGTACATTCACGTTGTTTAACTTTTTAACCAGTTGCCTGGATATAGTTTTCCAGCTGAATACCCGAAACTACACTCATAACGTTAGTTCACTTTGCAGCTAAACAAATAGCTAAACTGTTTGTAATAATCTGTTACTGTCTTTTTGTAAATGTGATTCATGAAAAGCACATGAATAATTATAGTGCCTTCAGGATTGATTTTAACTCTCGCTTTTCCAGCCTCAGTACCATGAATATATATTAACTGTACTATAAACATTAAATAGCTCTCTAACTCTATCACAACAGGACCTATTCTGCTATTAGGAAGTTCATCCCTCTGCAGGTGTCTGCAGTTCACCCAATCTTACAGACATTTACAGACTCAGGCGCAAACACACAAAATATTTTCCATGCATCAGTTTACTCTTTACCGAATCCAACTGAATATCTTCAATGTGATATTCTACAGATTCTACAGGTTTGCAGTTAGCAAATTATTTTATTTTTTTTCAGAAATATCAACCAATTTTTGTTTTACTGAACTGTACTATATTCTATACTATAAAAGTACTCACAAACAGCTGTCCAGAGAGAACTTCCTATTTAGTCGACTCATGACGAGCAGTAGTGTTTGCTTGTGACATTCAGTATATTCCTCTAATAACCCGATAATACTGTCTTAAATTGAATTGAAACAACCCTATCTCAAGCTACTGTCTTTGAACATGACAAGAGCAGTTGTTAATAGCAAAAGGGGCGGGAATTGCATTCTCGTCCAATAAGCCTCAGCGCACCCCTCTGATAGCACCAGTTGCTAAACAGCCACCTACGGCCCATTATGCCTGTTTCATGAGATAATATCTGAAGTTGGTGGCTGATAACATCTTGGGAATGTGTACAAAGACAGTGTTCATCATGTGAGAAAGTGATCGACAGACAACTGAGGACAACTCGTCCTGCTGCACATCACAGTCAAAAGGCAAATTTTAGGAATGACATCTAGAGAGGGGTGGGAGGGCCGTAACTTGAGAAGGTGCTTGGCAAGCTGTCAGTTCCTCTGTAGGTAAATCTTTCACCCTGACTTGGACTCAACAAAACAATTTAAGTGCGCTGGACTAGACTTTCACATAACAGAGGGATGATTTCTGGTTAATCATGCTTCTGAATGATGACCAGTTATTAAGAAACCATGCAAACCATTTCCTCGTCTCCGAATTTTCGATGGAACTGTAAATTTTCCTTGGGCACACATTAGTCATTTGTATGTGTAAGCCAACAACTTTTTTCTGTCCAATTACCCCAATTAACAAAAAATAAACAGGTCCATTACCAAAATGCAATTTAAAGCAACATGTACCTTCGATTCTTCAAACAGATTTTTGGAATCTGGCTTCTATGTATAAAGTTTGGGTTACTGGGGTCCTCAGTTTGCTCCGTTTTCCCTCTTTCGTCTTTTCAGCTGAACATGGGAAAGATATTCCTAGCAAAGTATCCAGTCATAAAAAGAATAATACCATTTTAATAACTGGTATTTTTTCTAAAATATAGCAATTTCTTACATTAGACAATTAATCAGATCACCTATTTAACTTCTTTGAGTAACGATTTTTTGTCGCCTGACAGGGAAATGCTGAAGCGATGTGTATCTTTTCATTCCTGAGCACTGCTGTCATGTCTCCAAGCAGACACAAAGGTGACCCTGTATCACAACATCAAACCGAGACCTGAAATAACTCAGCTCAGGCTAGGCACAACATCATCCTCCTGTCAAAGCAGATGGACAGTCAGACAAAAAGAACACTGAACACTATATAGCACATCTTTCCAAGGCAACTCTAAATACACTTCCATAATGATAAGACCAATGATTTTTGTCATAGTTGTATGACTCATAATTTTCCACTAGACATCTGACAAGTAGCATCTGACAATAACACAATGTGCACAAACTTGTCCTAATATACAGACAAAGTTATTGTTTTCCATCAGAATATTAAGTGAACAAATCAGCAGGCACCCCTCAACATACCTTACCGCATCTTCTGACAGAGGGGACTCCGGAATGTCCTAAGGGGTATTACAGTGCCATGTGCTCCTTGATTTCTCCATGGGGAACAGAGTGAGTCCTCTGAGCCCCTGTCTGGGTATGGGTTCCCCACACAGAGTCAAGTGGATCTAGCCCAGCAGACAAGGTAACAGCAATCAACAGGGATCCAATCCTGATCTACAATCACTGCCAGTCATCCATCCTGCTCTACAGTCACTATGAGTGATCAGTTCTGCTCAGTCACTGCAAGTGCGCCCTCTCCATGAGCTTGCCAGATGGTGTCCCCATGGAAACGGCTGCATTTGGAGGCAGATCAAAATTCAAATATTCTTTCAATTAGACACCTTAAAAGCAGCTAAAAGCCATACCAGACATTTAATATTCAGCTAAGACCTAAACTAAGTCACAACAAAAAGTAACCTACATCCTGTTATTTCCTATATAGAATCGGCATAGAGAATAGCTATGGTGAGTTATGCATGTAGGAATCTGACATGCTAGCTAAACAGAATGCAATAGGACTAATTTACTCCATGGAACTAGCCAGCATACCCTACTAGTATCTCTTTTTTTACTGAATTAGCAAAATAGTACATAGATAATGCAGACTTCCAAAAATATCTAATATTTACTTTTGCCTGTTTTCTGTTTATTTTATCATACTTAATACAATATTCGCTTCTGAACAGATTATTTGAAGATGCATAAACTTAAGTTGTAATGTATTTGATGATAAGTGAATTCACATGGGTTTAAATAATATCTCATTATATTGTAATGTTTCCACTAACGAGTCAGAAACATAACTGGTATCTCGAATACCATGGTTTATTTGAACATGGAATACAAAACAATCTGCTAAACGATGACCAATTCTAATAGTTAGGCTCTCACACACTCGTACAATTCCCTGAACAACTAACACAGTCTCAACTGGGGCCGCCCCCCACCCGCTGCTCCACCAACCACCAGCAATGCACGAGACCAACATTCAATGCACTCCAGTGGTTGGCAGAGAGCAGGTTGACTGATAGGCTGACTCCTCGAATGCAGAACTCCCGTCTTTACCGGGTCGCTACAATATGCTTCAACAGAGCACTGCGTTTCTTAACTCTGTCCTGTTTTGTATCAATCAATCAATCAATCAATTCATTTTTATAAAGCACATTTCACGTTTCTATGTCACAAAGACGCTTTACATACAGAAAAATACAATATTTCTTAGGCCTGACCCCTCTATAGCATGCCAGTCGCAACAGTGGCAAGGAAAAAAACTCCCTAGGCTGGCAGGAAGAAACCTTGAGGGGAACCCGGCTTAATGGGGGAGCCCATCCTCCGCTGGCCAGCACTAGGAGCTGAATTAAAGAATCTAATGTCAATAGTGTGTGATGCCCTCCAGTGGAGGAGTTCCAATATATTGTAATATCCAGAGGAGAGGGGTGGGGGCCCATATGGCTGGAGTCCAGTCTAAAGTTCCACTGGTTGCTGTGGTGAAAGTGATGTAGTCCTGCAGGATGCCTCACATGATTGCTCGAAAGAGAGAGATAGCACATTGGTAATGCTTAACTATGGAAGCAGTATGATCTCAAGTAAAGTAATTTAAAAATCTTAAAAGTGAAACTTTGTAAGTGGTCACAGCTACAAATCTATGGCAGCATAAAAGAGGATGAGTGCCAGAAACAACACATGACTATGAAGGTGATCCGAACCACCTTCTAACTGGAAACCAATCAGACGAGTCTTCCCCAATTTTAACAAACCGAAATCTATCTGTCAAATATGACCTCAACCAAGATAGAGGAGTCCCTTTTATGCCTACATGGGTAACAAGTATTTTCAAGAAGATATAGTGATCTATAGTATCAAATGCAGCACTTAAATTAAGCAGTACTAGAACAGACTATTATCAGATGCCATTCGAATATAATTTACAACCCTAACAAGTGCTGTCTCTGACTGGGCTACTACTTTCTCCAATATTTTAGACAAAAATGGCAAGTTAGATACTGGTCTAAAGTTTGTAAGAACATATGGATCTAAGTTTGGTTTCTTTATAGTTGGCTTAATTACCGCTACTTTGAGAGACTCAGGGATATATCCTGATACTAAAGATGCATTAACAATGTTTAACATTGGTTTTGACGTTACTGAGAGAAGATCTTTCATTAACTTAGTTGGTATTGGGTCAAGGAAACAAGATGAAAGTTTTGATGAAGAGATTGTTCATTTTCAATAAGTTCAATAGGAAATAAGCTATCAATAAAAGTTCTGGAATTGCTTTCCATGGGAGGTTCAGAGAAAACTTCTGCCAATGAGATCACCCTTATCTCACTTCTAATTTCTTCAATATTCTTACTGAAGAATTTCATGAAGTCCTTGCTGCTATGATACATACTCAGGACAAAATAAATGTGATACTGATAAATAAAAAAGAGAGGAGACCCAGACACAGACAAGTTGGAGTAAACAAGATTTAATCGGAGAATCAGGGAAATTGAAGGCAAAAGATAGGTCCAGGGCAGGCAGAGGTCGTTAATACAGAGCAGAATCAAAAATGCACCAAATCGGCAGGCAAAAAAAAGGTCAAAAACTGGCATAAGTCAAAAACCAAGGAAAGCGCTTCGGAAGACAGAAGACCACTGATACGCTTGAAAAGAGAAGAAATTGGAAATAGGTCCAACAATAGACAGACAACGAGGGACAAATGGACACCAATTGACATAACCGAGGAACCTGAACAGTCAGTGAGGAGCTACTTGATACCAATTAACATATGCACAGAGACAAACACTGAGACACAAACCATCAACCATGTGCCCAGGCAAAAAACAAACAAAATAGCGCCACTCAGGCAGAAATCCTGGGTGGATGTCCTGAATGAGGGAACGATCCAGGATCTCAAGGGCTGAAACCCATCACCTCTCCTCAGGTGGCTGACCGTATATGTCTTATTGTTGTATTTCTGTCACTGGTTTATTGCACCATAGTTTAATAATGTATGAAAAGTAATTGGTAACTGGATGTTACTGGTTAAATCATCTTAAATAATGAAAATAATGCTACTAAGTTAGTTCACTAGCTAATTTTTCATTTGTTTTTGACAAATGAAATTGGTAGCTAGCTAGCTTTCTAAAAACATGCTTATTTTGAATATGTTGTTGAAAACAGGGTCGGTTTATTATTGGAATTAAAATAACAGTCAGTGGCTGTTCCATACGCGATTGTTACCTAACTTTTTCTAGACATTCTATTGCATCCTACAAACCCAGAAGTTATTTGTTTTACAGGAATGAGACTTCGGGGTGATTTGAGACAGTAGCCCACACTTGTGTGATGCAAGAGTGCGGTTTAAAAAAATTCTGAAAAAAAGGAAAAAACTAAGTAAAGATTTTTACATTATTAAAAATCTCTGATAGCATTTATGATTAATGGGGAACACACACTTTAGTGCTAAAGCATATACTTTTTTCCCATTTGTTATAATGAGTACTTAATTTATTCAGCAAGAGTCTCCCTATCAACTTCATACCGTTTTATAAGATACAACTGTTTTTTTGTTTTTTTTAAATGAATATTATTATGGCTTGATTCAGACCCATGGGGCACTATTCTTTTGATAACGTTACTTAAAGTATAAGGCTTGCTGTAAATAATTTTAAATAGGGTTACAAATATGTAGTAAATGTAAAATATAGTATATAATTCTAATTTCTGAATTTTCTAAATTTTCTATAATTTCTGAAATATTAGAAATATTGTGACATGGCACATTATCCTGATGGACATATCTGTTGGGGCAGGGTAGCAGCCCATACTATTTTCCATAACTTGTAAATTATTCAAGTCGATTCAAATTCAACTCAAATAAATGAAATCTAACCTTAATCTTTCAGTCTCATTTTAATTGTTTTAATCCCAATATATTGAAATACAATTTATAAGTGGATTATTCTGTGTTATAAGTAAATAACTTGCAATAACCCACATCGGTGTTTAAACAAATCCACATATATGACTTCAGAGAGCTAGTAAAAATGAATTTATTTGAGGAGCCAGGGTTTTACAATCAGAAAAGGGAGCATATGGGGAGTAGAAACAGTGGCAGTCCAGCCGTAGCAAACCACGCGGCCCAACAAAGGACAAAAGACTACAAGTGACATGAATATCTAAGAAAGGTTAGGTTAGTAGCCTACTGTTTATTTGTTTATTTACTCTAAAGTTTGTTTTTGTTTACAATGGCTATACAATACAATATTGCTGTAATGAAATAATGAAATAATGAAAGTCGGAAGATGCTATGATTGCGAGTTGTGCTGATATTGTCACCAGCCAGGTGCCCAGATGCTACAGCTTACTTGTGAATTCATATCATAATACACAAGTCACCGTTGTTTCATCGCGACGAGGGGAATTGGTCGAAGTCGTTGGGGATGAATTCCCCGCGTCTGGCCAGAACTGCACAGGAAAAATTTTCTTACATTCTATAATTATCTCTGTCCCTGGGAAAAACACACCATGTCTGGAAACCTTTTCAGTCTGCATCTTCTAGTGCTGATTTCTTAAGAAATCTTTAAAAATGTACACATTTGGCTCACAATTATAAGGGATCCGCAATATTTCGATTTCTAAGTCTCACGGACCGTCTTTTGTGTTTAGGCCATAGAATATTGGTTGCAACACTGGTATCTCCGTGTAGCTGGGCAGGAAACTGCAACTGGAGAGGAAGAGGTAATGTATTCAACCCCCACAGGTCAGAAAAAGCCGCATGTGTTGCCGCGTCTGTTATGGAAATTCAGCTCAAATGACCTTGATTACCTTGAGCCTCAGAATGGCCATGTATCCAATTGCACTTCCTGAAAAAGCATGGAGCTAAAGGCAAGTCGCATGGCAGAATACAAAACTCATAGCTTCAATCTTGGAAGGCGAACCAAAGGTAATTATTGTTCTCTGATATTTTGGGGATGTGAAAATAAGCATGTTATAAGTCAAGCGTTGCAAACCAATCGCCTGGACGGATGGACTCAGATAGCTACCTGAGGGTCAACATCTTGAACTGCTTGTGGGTCAAGTATAGACTGACCTGCCTTAGATCTAGGATTGGTCTGGGGTGGCAATCCTATTTGGGAATCAGAAAGTACTTTCAATAAAACAATGTTGGCGCAGAATTTAGCCTAAATTTCGAGGCCCAGAGAATCTATAGCCTCTGAATGTTGGAAAACAATTACAGAACCTGTCTGACTGGTAAAGTTTATTTGAATCTGTTCCTCAGTTCTACAAAGCCCCATTTGGAAAGCCTTAAACCCTTCCTCTGTCTTGGAACATACATTCCACTTAGTTTTTAGGCTGACACTTCGTTAGGGTTCAAGCTGCGATATGCTAGAAACCTGTTGTTATTAGGATTCAAGCAGAAAACTAAATTAAGCTTTCTATGAGCGAAGATGGCCAAATTAAAAGTTAATCAACAGAACATTATTTAATTTAAATAATTAATATTTTCCCATGTTGTGAGAGAACTGTAATAAAATGCAAAAAACATGCAGCCATATTTATTTTTGTGTCTCCATGGGTCCTAATGTTGGGTCAGACACTTAGGATTCGTCCAGCCATACTGCTCTTTAGTTGAATGAATAATGAATAGGATCTTATGTGGTTGGTATGAAAAATTCCAGTTCCGACAAATCAGTCTTTTCTGTGGTCACATCATATAAGGGAACATACCATCTTTGAAAGAGATAATTGAGATATTTTAAAATGTTTCCCATATATATATATTAGGAAAGTATTTGATGTTGCTTAGCAGACGCTTTTATCTAAAGGACCTTACAGAATTTACAATTCCTGCATTCATCCATTTATACAGCTGGAAATTTTACTTAAGCAGTTCAGGTTAAGGACCTTGCTCAAGGGTACAACAGCTGAAGAGGGACATGAACCAGCACCTTTCAGTTACAAGCCTGCCACCTCACCTTAACCACCACACCACTAGCATTCCATATTTAAAATATTTAAGGAATGCATATTCTAACGATTCTTGTTTAAGCCTTCTGTGCACTCATAGTTCCGACTGCATTGGTTAGAGGTTCATCTGTGCTGATCTTACACGCATGGACAGCTGACACAGGATGTAGATCCAGGGGTCACAGATCTGGTTCAGACAGGCTAGTCGCAGGGAGAACAGGAGAATTTCTGGGCTGACGGCCTGGGCAGACGTTGCATTCTGCAAAACGAGTATCTGCGCAGAAGAAACAAAACAGTTAAGAGCACAGGGTTGTAACCCTTTCAACTGACATGGGGTCAGGCACCTCCACTAACAAATGAGATGCCATGAAATCAATTATTGAGTATGCATATATTTATCTATAAATTCCTTGAATTTTATTCAGTAACATAAATGTGTCAGTAACACAGGATTCGTTTAAGCATTTTTATTAGAAAACATAAAATGTAACGTATTTGCTCCCTTGCATGCTGGGTAAAAATACCAAAATGAACAAAATGATACATCATAGTATCCATTGTGAAACACGCCCGCGGTGAGGGAACAGAACCTTAACTAACATGAACTCATTACACAGTGATAAACTAAACAACACATAACCCATTAACAGTAAATACCACCGGCACATAGAACACATTATTTACAGTCTTAAAGTCTCGGGAACCAGGCTTCCCAGCAGCCCCCACGGGGATGGCTTTAGCCCATTGGCGGGGGAAGCGCTTCTAGCCATCCCCGTTACAATATAAAAAAAATAAAAAAACAAAAGTTTTTTTTGTTTGTTTTTAGTTCTATTGCCCTTGTCATATTTTAATTTTTTAAATAATTTTAAAACGTTATAAAGTTTACATGAATAACCTTCAACACACAAATTTGACAGTGGGTAAAGAGCCACACCTTGCTAGCCTGGCAATGAATTGTGTGAGATATGTCAGTAGAAAAGGGGTAAATATCCTTTTATTTCGTGCATATCTGAGATATTTTGACTGCAAAACAATCAGTAAAAACAAAAGTAAATAATCAGTTTATGGAAAGGAAAGAATGTGGCTGAAGACCTGGATCCTCCAGCTTCTCCTACAGAGGAGACCACTGGCAAAAGAAGGAATCTGAGGCTGAAGACCTGGATCCTCCAGGTTCTCCTACAGAGGAGACCACTGGCAAAAGAAGGAACTTGAGGCTGAAGACCTGGATCCTCCAGCTTCTCCTACAGAGGAGACCACTGGCAAAAGAAGGAACTTGAGGC
>JAOVYW010069386.1:0-20999 GCA_025775045.1 Hiodon tergisus
ACACACTATTTACAGTCATTTAAGTCCCGGGAGCCAGGCTTCCCAGCAGCCCCCGCGGGGATGGCTTTAGCCCATTGACGGGGGAAGCGCTCCTAGCCATCCCCGCTACAATACGAACTTACCTCAAGTCGTTCTCACTTTCAGTTCCACACTGCCCTCCATAATTTTTTCGACAAAGACTTTTTTTTCTTGATTTTCCTCTGTACTCCACAGTTTTGGATTTTTAATCAAACAGTTCACAAGTGGTTAAAGTGCACATTCTCAGGTTTTATTAAAGGGTATTTTCATACATTTTGGTTTCAACATATAGAAATTACATCTTTTATACAATTTCAGGGCACCACATCCTTCAATCCCCCACTTCCTTTTCTGTTACTGCCTGGAGGCAAGTAAATAAGAAGAGGGTCTTAGAAAGGATTTTTGAATCTACCCCTTAAAGGGGTGCATATTTTTAAGATCTCTTTTAGGTCTCCTTTCTTATGAATTAGAAAGATTATGCTCTCTCGGAAAGTGGAGTTCTAGTAGAGGTGTTTTTCAGAGTTCCCAAAATGGTACTGTAAAACTCTTTGGGTAGGCTGTCTCCTAGTGTATTCCCTTTGTGCATGGTGTTCATGGCCTTTGTAATTTGAGGTCTCTATCTAGAAATTCCTGATCCTCACTCCTAAGGGAACACTACTTTAGGTGTAGGTCCTGGACCCCACTTTGTATCAAGAATGTTTTGCTACTTTTTAAAAACATGTATTTTTAACATGCTAATTTCTTCAGAAAACAGGAAACCTGCATGAGCCATACGATTAAAAATGTTGCAGCTTTGCAGCTTAGCTTTTAGCCTGGTGAGGGAAGATTGTATTCTTGCTGCTACTTTTCTTCCCTCTCATATAAAAAAGGATCCCTACAAAAAGAGCTAAAAGAGGTAGGATGGCTTTTAATAAGTCAAGATGGTCCTGGAGGTTGGGGAGAAGGGGGGCATAAATGTTCACAATCCATACCTTAATCTCTGCAAACTCCAAGTCAACATAAATTAGTCATTGACTTTATGGGTGTCTTTAAAGGAGATGTTACATTCTTAGGAGATACACTTCTCCCTTTTCTTTCTCTAAGAAGTTAAGACAACATTTAACGGGGTCGTGCAGGCCTCTAGTATTGCAGGAAACTACAGAGGTATAAAAACATGTCATTTTAACGATCTGGTCTGTCACATCCAGTTTCAAGATGTTAATAGATTATGCAAATAGTTTTGTGATGCACTTCAGAGGATAATAGAAGTCGGAGAAACTAATATCTGGCATCAGTTTTAAATCCAGCAGATGCATCTGGCTTAATTAAAATATTTTGCATTGTAAACTCTGACAGATATTATGTAAATTATGCAAATGAACTCTGTTAGATTGAAGTGTTTCATTGCTCCATTCAGATCTTTTGGATCTAGGCATATTCTCAGTTTTCCATTTATTTGTCCACAATGACGAGTGAATTTGCCCACATCGGTGTTCTGAATTATCTGCAAGTCCTCCAATTCTATCCAACTTGATAGTTTCTGCAGTTTTTCAGCATGGATGAAAGTTCTCTTTTACCTGATGGTATGCTCATTTTGGGAGACAATCAAATTCTCTAAACAGGCCATTGTAATTTCTCCACGACGAGAACTCTTCACCAGGTTCAGTCTTTCACAAGCTGAAAAGCACACATATTCTTAGAAAGAAGGGCAATGTATGCGCAGTTAATCTCATTTGGTTTTGGTTGAAATATTGATATCTTGTCAAATAATTCCCCAGAGTAAACCGAATGCTCTGTTACAATAAGTTCTGGTACATACTATAGTCATTGGTCAAAGTTACTGGTACATAAATATACATTTTATAGTAAAAACAGGTCCATGAGTTCCTGGTTATTACTGTGAAACAAGAAGCAGTGTGAAGGGCATTTTAATATCAGATCAGAAATCCATCATATCAATGCTGTAATTTATGCTCTGTTTCGTTTAATTAACACAGGGAAATCTGAACTAAATTTTCTGGCATCCCTGAGAGACACTTTTGGAACCTCCAGATGTACTGGAAAGTGTCCACTTCTTTTGAATGGACAGAGGGAATGGATAATCCATTCAGTGAGAATCTCTATGATCAACCTAGTCCAATGTTATGTAACCAATATTTTAAAATTGCTGTTATATTTCCGACACCCCCTCAACCCAAACTTACAAATTTGCATTATAGGTTACAGCACATTGTAATCTCCATGCTCTCCAGTAGCCGATTTTCATGTCTAGGCCTTGCCGATGGAACATCAAAATTAGCACAGCGGCGACACCAAGGTTGAAAACAGGTTTTGATGCCAAACAGAGAAGCAGCCGGAGTTCATTGTCAGATGAACAATTAGGCTTGGGTGGAAATTAGGTCTTGAATGCCAGTTGCTCGGGTCCCTTCATAGATTTTTTGTTTAAACATGGGATTTCTCGGCTCACCTGAAAGTGTTCTACTGTGGTCCATCAACATAGTGACATATGTAATATCAATTATAGTAATTTACAAAACACCTAACAGCAATGAATTCCTTGGAACCTAGGAAAATGATAAACACATACTCATACTTGAATATTGTGATATTCAGCTTAGAACACACATTTCTATTTTTGAAGACAGAAAATTATTTAAAATGAAAGTTTCTCACTTTATTTCTGTAGCAGCTTCTTTATACTGTCTGTAAAAACAACCTGCATATCCATCTATCTTTTCTCAGATCGGACTAAGCCATGCTGCTTGCTTGTTATAACCACTGCTAAACCAGCTTTAAACCAAACCAAGAGTCTCCTGAGCCTCAAGGCTAAGAGTCCAGATCAGCTCACTTCAAACTTTGTTCTACCTGATGCTAATCAAGCAGGCTGCTGTCTGTTTAAAAAAAAAGAGATTTTAGCGACAAGCTATCACTTTTTATAAAGACAAACAAATAAATTCACGTTTTATGGTATTCTGGAGTTTTTTTTACAATATATTTTTTAGGTTTAATTAAATTGCTTTCCCCGTTAATGTCTGCCATAAGTGATGAAAGCTGTGTTTAGTCAACTGTCCTACTTACTCAAAGGATCTCTCTCTTCAATGAAACGCTTATATTGAGCATGAACCCGTAGGTGTTTTTTAATCTGACATGACTGACTAAAGCTCTTTCCACACACAGGGCAGCTGTATGGTTTCTCTCCTGTGTGGACACGCCAGTGAACTTTCAAATGACCGGCCTGAGTAAAACCTCTCCCACAAAATTTGCAGCAATATGGTTTCTCTCCAGTGTGAATCCGCTGGTGTGTCTTAAGTTTTGCTGGATATCTAAAACCCTTTCCACATACAGTGCAGCAAAATGGTTTCTCTTTGTATTCTAGTGCTTCAGGATCTGATCTGGGCTTTGCACTTTGTACTAAATTATGTTGAGCTGCATTATATTCTTGATTTACTTTGCTCATGAAAAGTGAGCTGGAAGACCAATCTGATATACTATAATTAATGTCATCAGGCTCAGTTTTAACGAGAGCAGGGAAGGTATTGTAAAGACAGTCCCATTGCTTATTGGCCACAATCTGCATTTTCACTGGCTGTGTAGGGTGGAGGGACTCCTGGTCACAGTCATTTCTTACACGCAGTGGGATTGATCCAGCTGTCTCAGGCTCTTTTCCTCTGGGGTCCAGGCCCACTTGTCTAGGATTGTGCTGCTCGGCCAGCTCCTGCTTCACTTCAGCCTGTGGGGGCTCTGTGTCCTGCTCCAGACAGAAGCTCCACTCCTGTTCAGAGTGCTGTTCAATGGAAGCTTCTTCCACAGACAAAGGAACAGGGAATGTCGATTCTATAGACAGATTAAAAGACTCTTAGTTTTTGTCCTTATGAACTCATAATAACCTCTACAATAAGGCAATAAATAATCACAACTAGCTTAGTAATTATTCACTTGTGGCAAAAGAATAGACACTTTGGACCACTTAAAAACAGAATGGCCAAAGGATTTTGGAATGGAGCTTCATGATAAGAGATGATAACACGCAACTAAAAAATCTCATCATTGTGTGTCAGGGTTGACACTGGCTGCTATGAGTTTAAAGTGACCCGCCAGCTCCACCTATGAGGACATTAATTTACCAGACTGTACCTGGACACAGATCAGCCCAGCACAACATGCTATCAGGCACCTGCAACACTCACACATTCTTTGGTCATGCCCCGCTTTATATCTATCGCTCTCTCTCTCTCTCTACACACACACACATATATATATATATATATATATGCATTAACTCGTTAACTTTGACAGCCGTAATTATATATATTGTTGCAATTAATACTTTTTTTTAAGCTTTAGAACCATCCACCGTTAAAATACAACTCCACGCTCTCGCGCTTGTTTGTCGATCGACTGCTTGAATTAAGATATAGCTTTGCTGATTACGTAAGCTTGAATGATGGAGAAAGCTGCTAAAGAGCTTTTAAACGGACAGCTTTATTACAAAACTCTTACAGATGGGATAAAAGCAACGTTATTTGCAGCAACTGTAAGGGTGAATTTGTGTGTCACCCAAAGTACGTCGAGTCTGAAGTATTATTTACAAGCAAAACACAGAGTTGACGCCGGCCGCAGTAGTGAGAGGGCTAGCAATGCAGAACAGCAGCAGAGTTCGTGCGCAGGAGGCAAGTGGACAAGTCAACGAGCAGTAGCGCACTTTCTGATTATTTTGTGTTTCTTTCCATTACAACAAAGCACTGTATGCCATTAAAATAACACACTGCTTTTTAAATAAAAAATTGTTTATTTAGGGCCAAATCTGAACACATTCAAAAAGTGCGATTAATTGCGATCAACTACAGAAAATCATGCGATTAATGCAATAAAATATTTTAATCGTTTGAGAGCCCTAACATTATATGCGTGTGTGTGACATATACATTCTGAATTTTGTGTGTGAAGGAGATGAAAGGATGCAGGGCTGTGTTTGTATTGCAAACACTGCAACATATTTTTCATATGTTTTGCAACTCATTTTGTCAGGTTGACTTCATTGCTAATTGTTTAATTCTTTTCATAATGGTTAGCAATTTTTATCAATAGTCCAGTTTCCCACAAAAAGTATTAGTTCCTATTTAAGTTTGCATGACATATTTTAAAAGTTAGGATGCTACTTTATTCCATTACATATAAAGGGCATAAGTGATACTTACGCTTGAAAAGCCCTCCCAGGTCTTTGAAAGAGGCTAACTGTTCTGTGCGGCCCATACATCTTTCCATACCTGAAGCAACGTCATAAACAACCTCATGCTTATGACACTGTAAAGAAAATCGTAACAAGACTATATTAACAAATATTTAAAACACATTGATTCTTTCTGGACACAAAATAGCTATATTTTATATTTTGACACTGTTAATCACAGTACATTGCCTGATAAGCTTGCAAGGCTCATTTGACTTACTACATTGGAATTGGAATTATTACATTAGTCCTGAGGTCTGCTACTATCCCAGGTTTCTGGTTTTCCATGGAGTACCTCAGGGGTCTGTGCTGGGCACCCTATCATATTTCCATATATGCTTACACCCAAAAGGATCATTATAATTGGCACTGTCAATTATTTCATTTTTTATTCAATTGGTACTGGTTCAAATATTAGGTTGAGGCCTCTACAGCTGTCAGAAAGCTGGGGATTCTCACTGATATTAAAACCATGTCACATGTTTTTTCACTTGAAAAGTTCTCTACGTCTCTGCTGAAAAACTGGTGGATGCTTTTTTCTCCTTCAGGCCATTATAATGCTTCACCTTCATGGGCTTCCCTCCAACTTTCTCACCAAACTGCAGACGGTCCAAAATTCTTCTGCTAGGCTCATCAGTTCACTATCCTTACATATCACACCCAGCTTCCTGTCAGCAAATTGATTAAGATACTTCTCACTTCTAAAGCTTTACATGGCTCTGTACCTCCCTATTAGGCAATGCTCCTCCAACACTATCCTCTTCTTTCCCTATGATCCTCAGAATCTGATCTAGTCCAAGTACCAAAAACAAGACAGAGCATTCTTCCTCTTACTGTTAGACACACAGATAGCAATAGCACTTTTAAGTTACTACTCTTTCTTACTGGCTTATACTGGCGTAATTAACATATAGCTGCATTTGTTGCTGCAAATCATTTTTGCATTTGTTTTTGGTTGTCCTTATGCATTTTAATGTTTAGCTAGCTTTAAAATACATTTTTTTGTTTCACTGTTCAACTAATCCCTTGTTTACAGTTGTGTCTGGCTAATTTGAATCAAGTCACTCTTGTACCTATTTACGAATTTTCTGTCAGTATTTTACATGATTTTTACTTTGGGTCAATGGAAAGGGTTAATGTTATACATGTTTATAATCATTACAAATACATTTAAACACAGTGGCTTTTAATGAGATCAACCATGCATTGTAACTTCTAAATCTAACTCTTACATAGTTGTGTAATATATACTTTTACAAATATGCTACAAAAAATCAAACACTGCCAATATCGGTGGAAAACTAAGGAAAATTTGTAGGGATGTGGTGGTACAGTTATATCCTGGTACATTCTGAATTTAATAATAGCGTAAATAAATATTTCATCAAGCAAATCTCACCTTTTAATATTACAACCACCGTACACTTTGGTGTTTAATAGAAGTATTGCTTACACTCAGAAATTAAACATGGATAAAATGCAAACACTTTCAAATCTTAATCCTCATTAAGAGCTTTGACAGCAGTAAGTTGCTAAAGAGAAGCAGCTCTCTGGCCAGAAAGAAAACATATCTGATGCACAAAATGATAATTTTTTATTTTATTTTATTAATTTAAGCAAACAATCTACCTGTCCAACAGATCTAATTACTACACAATTATATGTACATGGTTTTTCCCAAGAAAATTTACCTGTCTCATACAGAATTAGTGACTTTTGGCAGTGACTAGATCACCACCTTCAAATCAAAAAGACTTGTGTTCTCGTTGTCTACTTTTTCCTGTATATTTAAAACGGCGACACTAACCAAGACTAGTTCAATCATGTTTAATTTCAGTGTAAATGTTTAAATGCTTATTTTATATCAGCATTAAAAATAAAAATATGAACTGCCCACTTTTTACATTTTGTTCCACATACAGCTCCAACCGCTATAAACAAACCCAACCATTAGTGTCAAAAGGCAAGCAGGCGACTTCACTCAAAAGATTTTATAAAAATAGACATAGTCAGTTTTATATAGTATTCTGAAGTTTTTTACCATTTATTTTTAGATTGAAATACATTAGGTTGCGCATTGATTTTGAACTAACCTCTAAACAAACAGATTTGAATCATGTCCTAGTTTCATTAAATTGCCATGAAAAAGCCTCCCATTATATGGAATTTAGATCACCTGTATTTTGAAAGATCTGAGAAACCCAGCATGTAATGAAAATGTATTTTGACAAGAGAAAATTGAAGGTTAACTTTTCCGTGGATAATTTCTTTTGACAGAAATTTGAGGAAAGTTATTTGGGGTTGTAAAGCAGAGTTGATGGTCAAATATCCTTCTTCAAAGTATCTTTTGCATTCAGTTCAGTAACATGGTTTCCAATTAGTGTGAATGCGGAGATGCCTTTTAATCTGGATAGACTGACCAAAACACTTTCCACACACTGTGCATCTGTATGGTTTTTCTCCCGTGTGTATGCGCATATGCACTTTTAGGTGAGATGACCGACTAAAACATTTCCCACAAACAGTGCAGCAATATGGTTTCTCCCCAGTGTGAATCCTTTGATGCTCATTCAGTTTTCCTGGGAAACCAAAACCCTTCCCACACACAGTGCAGCAATACGGCTTATTTGCTGTGTGAATTACCTGATGAGCTTGCAAGTGTTCTGACTTGTTAAAAGTCTCCCCACACAAAGTGCAGCAAAATGATTTCCCTCCTTCATGAATTTGCATATGTATTCTCAGCTGGGACAACTGCCAGAAGGTCCTCCCACACTGGGTACAGAAAACTGAACCGTGCCCTTTGACCATACTGAATTTTTCTTTGGATTTCTGTGCTTCAGCATAAAGTCTATGACTTTCCATTGATTCAACACTTACACTGTTTTTACTTTGAGTTGTATTATTCTCATGATTAACTGTGTTCAATGACAGTGAGTTGGTGGGCTGATCTGATATACTGTAATCCATTTCATCAGGCTCAGCTTTAACCTGGTCAAACACTGTATTGGGAAGCGATTCCCCTTCTTCAATGTCCACAATCTGCAATTTAAATGACTGTGTAGGGAGGAGGGAATCCTGGTCACAGTCATTTCTCATACGCAGTGGGATTGACCCAGCTGTCTCAGGCTCCAGTTCTCTGGACTTATTGCCCGTCTGTCTGGGTTTGTGCTGCTCAGTCAGCTCCTGCTTCACTTCCGTCTTTGGGGACTCAGTGTCCTGCTTCAGGCTGAAGCGCCACTCCTGTTCAGGGTACAACTGTTCAATGGAAGCTTCTTCCATAGACACAGGCACAGGGTGTGCCGACTCTGTAGACAGAGAACAAGACTCTTAGTTTTGACGCTAATGACTATAAACTCAGAAATGCCAAAATCATGAAAATGATGGGAAATAATCCTTGTAATAATTTAATATTTGGTGACAATTTTTTTTCTCTTGCCTTTATTTATGAGAGCAAATAACATTTTAAAAACTCCAATTGAAGGCTGTGTAGACTCCAGAACATAAAAGAGAATGGTGATGTGTGTGTGTATTTTTATATACAAACATATATACATACACACACACACAAACATATATACATACATACACACGTGTGTGTGTGTATGTATATATATACACATACATACACACATGTGTGTGTGTGTATATACACATACATACACACATACATACATACATACATATATATATATATATACACACACACACACACATAATATATAAATATACATACACACACATAATATATAAAATATCCTATAAAAAATATATATGCATTGGAAATGTAGTGTCAGTTGGCTAGATACAAACTAACAGCTATTGATAAGTTTCATTATTTCAAAGTCTGAGAAACAAAACATAATAATAATATAATAAAGGCGATATACTTTCCCCATGTATTTAAAAATTTTGTAAAACCCTATCACGAGGAGTTAAAAATGATACTTGAATGCATTCACTAAACCATTTCTTGAAGATTTTTATGCATACTTGGAATATAGATTTTTGAGCCTCCTAGCAGAATATTTTTGGCCAGAATGTCCTGGTACAATCTTGGATTCACTGTTCCCTCAATTTTAACAAAGACCCTGAAAATTTTAAACATTTCCAAAGCAAAATAGATTCACCTCAATTTCCCAATGGGCATGTTGTTTTCCACTGCGTGTGCCTGAACATTTTTACGGCAAACACTAGTGCGTGTTTCTATAAAAATGACTGGCCAAAGGTACAAATTGCCATTGAGATTTTGTTATACAAAAACCACCTCTTTTTGTCTTCCCTGAACACTACTACTTTGCCAGTCTGCCATGGGCACACACTCATGCAGTGGACGTCTAATGGTTTTCAAGTCCTTGTACCCTGATGATGTGACGGTCAAGGAGATATAAAAATTATACCCTTGGATTTGCTTCTCAAAGCAATGTGGTGGCAACATTCTTCTGGACACAGTTGCAACTCTTCAGACAACAGAAATTAGATAATGGATTTATTTAGTTGCTTTTTGCATGTATGCACTAAAGGTGTGAATTATTTTGCCGTTTGCATTTTTCTTTTTAATACCACACTATTCCGAAGAAAACAAAGTTGTTTTTGTTAAAATTAAACTTTCCCCCCCAAATTATCTTCAAGGTTTCTGTAAGAGTTACAGAATACAACCACATCAGGTTGCATTGTACTACATTGTGCAACTATGGGTAAATTACTAGATACGTGTCTATCACACTTTCTAAGAAACATTTTGACACACACACACACACACACACACACACACACACACACACACACACACACGTTGGGGATACCATCTTAAAAGTTTTATGTTAAAATTCCTAACCTGAACTTAACCAGACAATGAATGTACGTCTGAACCTGTACCATAATGATATACTACGGAATTAAACGTTTACTAAGTAGGCAATGACATTAAGCCATGACGCCAAATTACTAAAAAAATCGATTTTTGACAAATACATTTTAATTGTAAAGTACTTTTATGTCTCTCTGATTTTGAAAAAGGCTACAAGTTAGAAAACATGAACGCGTGATATAAAAATATGTTGCTATCGCCCACTTGGCAGTCTTACTTTACCTACAAACGTGATTTCGATTTTGAGACTACATCTACCAGATATACACCGCGTTTTAGTGTACCCACCGAGTCATTTTTAAAAATTATTAGTTAAACATCATGTAATAATACAATTCCCTATTATACTACGTTACATTAGTTAATATATGTATAAAGAAAATCAAGATTTCCCTTAAACCTTCCTTAAAAATTTGAACTTTCCCCGCTTTTACACGAATTGTATTCTGTAACTTCACTTACCTTGCATCATTTCCTTAGCATGTAGCTCGACTTCAAGCAGTCTCTGTCTCAGATTATCGTTTTCTCTCTTTGTTCGAGCAGTTTCCTCCTGGTACTCCAATATCGTATTTTCTACTGCTTTGAATATCTCCTGAGCAGCCGCCATTAAACGCTCACTCAAAAAGGTATTTAAACACAGCAATTTCGTCATTTTGTTAGGTTGCTCTCTCGGCGTAGCTATCTAGAAACGTATTTTTTATCTCAGGGTTCGCGATTTAATATTTACTCACAAAAATCCTATTTATTTGGTTCATGTAACTATAATTGTGTTACACGCAGGTCATGTGACCACAGGACGATCACGTGGCGCCGTTACCGTAATAGCGATAAAACATGTAGATTCTCAAAATGTGCATTCAAATGTTTTTGTGGACGTCATTAATACTATCCTTTCCGGTCTTTTACTAGCTAGGCTATAACCAAAACTGTTCTGGTAAACTAGAAGTCACGCTAACTGGAAGAGGGATACTACTATTACCATGCCATTAGAAAGTGGGTCTCCTTCCTTTTAAACTGTATTAAAGTGCCGATGCAGTGTTTCCATTAATAAAAAAATGTAAAAATTTCAAAAAGAGCGATTCATGTTTTTCTTTATTTAATATGTTAAACATCAGCTTTACCTGACTTTACCAGTTGTGGCATTACAGGAAATATAATTAATAGATAACAGAGTGGAGTCTGGATAAAACAGCAAAAGAAAATAGCATTTGTAACCCACCTTGTGTTTTGTTTTTTAATTATTCATACTAGCAGTAACTACTTGTTATTGATTTGGTGTCAAATAAGCCATTATTTTATATGTTAAATATCAGGTGAAAATCTCTGTTTTCCACGTGGGTTCCAAGGCTAGGTTTTTTAATATCGGTACCCCTGCAAGACTTAAATAGGACACATATATTATGGTAACACTGAACTTCCCAGCGGTTATCCGGACCAGTTGAGATTTCATTTATTAGGGGTAAAGGCGAGGGCACTGCATGGTGGTTTACATCCTAATCTGATTTTAGTGGTTCCAGGTTTGTATTCTTATAACCCTAATTGTTGTGAGAGAGACCAGACTTGATGAAATACTTCTTTATTGGTCATATGTTTCAGCTTTGATGTTGTCATCCCTATTGGGCCTGGAAATAGAGATGCAAAAGAACTTCACAATATGTTTGCAACTTATCACCCATTACATGCAATTCCCCTCCTGCCCCTGGTGTTTTTCATACTTTTGCATGTAATCAAGAGAAACAGAGTGCATATATCATTGTAAGTTTTAGCCTTTTACTAGTACACTTTTTTCAGTTCCTTCTACACAGATACACACATGCAAGTTTTTTGTCATTCAAACAAGCAAGTACATATGATACCTGTCGGCCCCTGCTGGGAATTCTGCTGATAGAAAGAAAGAAAACCGGTTCCCTGTGACACCCAAAGTTATTTTATTCTATTGTATTTTTGTTTTGTTCCTCATGGATCCTGTGAGAGTGAACTGGAGAGAAAGTGAACTTTTATCACCTGAACAAATCTAAAGATGGAATGCGATGACCCACATTTAAAGCCTTTCACAGGGCCTGATTTTATTGTCATCTTCAAAATCGTTGAAAAGACATCACACATTTAAAAGAATGTTAAGAAAGACAAAACAAGAATTATTCTATTGATTATGAGTGGATATAGGAGAGTGGACTGTTATTGCTTGAACAAATCTGAAGATGGCAAGTCTTTTAAGCATTCACTGAATGCTGCTTGTTATCCATAGCACTCCAAAAGACAGGCGTTTTGGTCAGGATGCATCTCAAATAGCACTAGACATATTTCTTAATTTGATACTCCATCTTGGGCCAAAAGAATAATTGGTTGTTAAGTTATGCTTTCTAGCTTGGTCCAGCAAGGCTACGTACACCACTCAATGCTTTCTCCTTCATAAATTGGGGCTGCAGTTACTGGTGTCTCATTTGTTTGCTTAGAAGGTCCTTATTCACCTGATAAAGTACTCCATCTTGAGTCATTCCCACAGCTTGGTGAGTGCTAAAGCCTGTGAATCAAACCTATCTCTCGTTTCGAACGCAGTCTTTTGCGGTTCACAAAAACGATAGCCTTGGAATTCATAGGATTGAGCACTTCAAGAGTTTTGAGAGTGTACTGCTTAAGTTTCAGTTAAATCTTACTGTCCGTTGACTTCACAGATTGCTTTGATTGCGGGACTGCTGCTCGTTGGTATCTCATCTTCAAACACCATTGTTGGGACCATGCACAGTCCAAACAAACTACTTTTCCCTCTCTCTGGCACTAGGGGATGACATTTTTACCTTTATTGTACGGGGTCAATGTGTTGAATGTCTGATTCCAATGTCTATTCTGTAATACTTGCATTTAGAGGGGATAATCCATGTGCTCTGTAGCTTTGTACATCCCGTGTTAGTATGAGTGCATATTTGTGCTGGGAAAGAAACGTAAGTCATTGCAAACTCATGGTCAATGCAAACTCATGTCAGCAGTCTTGAACTTTAGAACTACAGAGAAAGAGGGATCTGGGCAGTGTTCGACTAGGAAAACTCTTCAGAACTTCAGGCCAGTAATCTAACCTTGCTAGGTGATCAAGGTATGGGTGCGCCTCTCCCTGTTTTGCCTTTCAATCAATCAATTAATTTTTTTTAATACAGCGCTTTTCACATGTTGCCATGTCACAAAGATGCTTTACATACAGAAAAATACAGTATGTCCCAGGCCTGACCCCCTAAAACATGCCAGTGGCAACAGTGGCAAGGAAAAACTCCCTAGACTGGCAGGAAGAAACCTTGCGAGGAATGGGGGAGCCCATCTTCTGCTGGCCGGCACTGGGAGCTGAATTAAAGAATTTAAATGTCCATGATGTGCGAGGCCCTCCGGTAGAGGGGAAAAAAAAGTAATATCCGGAGGAGAGGGGTAGGGGCCCTGATGGCTGGAGTCCAGCCTAATGGTAGCGGTGGTGGAAGTGATGCAGTCCTGCAGGGTGCCTCACGTGATTGCTCGAAATAGAGAGATAGCACATTGTTAATGCTTATCTATGAAAGCAGGATGATCTTAAAATAAGTAATTTTTAAAGTAAAACTTTATGAGTGGTCACAGCTACATACATCTATGGCAGCATACAAAGAGGGTGACTGCCGGAAACAACACATGGCTATGAAGGTGGTCCAAATCCATCCCACCCCACCAAAGGCAGAACCCAGCCAACTAGGGGGGAACCACCAATGATGAAGCGACTATAATGAAAAAATCTGAGTATTCATTATATTTTACATAATATAAATTGAATTATTTGCATGAAATATTATCATTAATTATTCACATAATCTATACATAATATAAAGCAGTCTGACTGCTTTAACCTGTCTTCCTAGGCTACGAGTCTATTTCTGTAGCAACGCGATAATATTCTCTGCCAGCCACCCTAAACACCAGCACAAAACTACAACTACAAAACTACCTTTGTTGAACTGGCTTCCGACTTTGCTCTTCTGCTCTCAGTATGACATGTATACATTTAGCTCTGTCAATATTAGCTGTAATGATAGTTTGTACGTAGTAAGTGTTGTGTTTGGTTGTGCTGTGTTTGTTACTGTTTGATACGGCTGTGTGTGGGGCTGTCATGCAGTGTGAATGTTATAATGTTGCCATAAGGGAGGAGGTGTGCCGGTTTATGACAGTTATACGCGACACTGGAGCCATTAAAGAATTAGAAGGTTACATCTCTTAGACCTAGATGGCTTGAGCAGACAAGTTTTGTCATAATTCGAAAGAGGCATAATTGGAAAAAAAATAATTTGATAGCACACCAGAAACCAATTTGGCTCTCTAATCAATTTTCCACGCCAACCTTCAGAGGCGACAAGGTTTACAGCCAACTCTTGTCACTCTATCGCTGGCTGACTGTCGGTGTGGATCTTTAGTTTTAAAGATAAATGGAATACATTTGGGGGAAAGCCTGGCCCAGTGAAGAGAGACAGGCTCCATCTGATCTGGAGAGGTTCTCTTCTTTTGTATAAAAACATATCTAATAATCTTATTAGTTCTAGTTGACAAACTAGAGTAATGGCTAGGTAGCAGGATCTCAGTCCTATACCGATACTGCATGCTTCCAAGAATCTGTGACTAGTAATCCACATGTATTTAAAAAAATATCCAAACATTTTCAGATTAATTTCAGATTAATTTGCTCAATAGCTATTCTTTTGTGAATGTGTCCATGATCCGAGTTGTTAACATTGATTTCTTTTGTTACGAAACAGAGGGGTTTGTCCAGAAAATCTAATCAGAATTGAATGCAATTGTATGGACTTGAATAACTGTGATAAGAATATGGTAAAGTAAGGATGTTGAATATTAGATAGATTTAGAGCTCTAAAGCCACTCTTTTGAGAGAAAGACATCTGGATATCATGCATTTATCTGAATCCTGGCACACACAAAAAGGGGGGAAATGTTTTACACTAACTAAGGCTATTCCAGATGGGCTTTCTAACGTCCATAAACCCCGTTTATCAGGTCATGGGGTTGATATTTTAAATAGATTTTAAGTTCTTATAGGAAAATGTGTGCTGGAAAAAGACAATTATTTGCACCATTCCAAAGTCCTTTATACAGGTAAATATTTATAGACCACATACGCACAATTTTTTCTGACACTACTATGGTGACATGGGGTCTATTTCTCACCACTTTTACTAGCTCTCTCTCTATCTCTCGCACAGACTCCTGTCCTCATCTCCTCTTCCAGTTTTCTCACATAAACACACTATCACTCATTTTGTAAGTGCTTGCTTTCCGTCACCCTTCTTTCTGACAACTTGTGCCAAAACTAACTCAACTTCTTGTTCCTGAACCATGCATCTGACATCCTCACCACCCCCAACCTGTTTCCCTACAATCGCTGCAGCACGTCACTCTCCCTGATTCCACTCCCCGCCTCACACATACACTGCCCGCCTCTCTCTGTCAACCTGACCCTCCCCCAGTGTGGTCCCAGCCTGAACAAAACTTGCATCTGTAGGAGAATATTCTGGAGGTAATGATTGCATCTTTGAAGTATAACACTATATTTCCTAAAGTTTTTTTTGCCCCTTTACCATTTTTTGATGAGTCACCCTGTTCCCAGATAAAACACTTATATTAAAGGAAACCTGCCCCAGAGGGTAAAGAGGAGGCCAGACCCATAAGCAAATGGTCTCTCTTGCCTGCTGCGCAATGACCCTGGGTGGCAGGCTAAATAGCACCCAATTCAGATATCCCCTGCTATCCCTATGCAGCTTGACAATTGTTCCTCAAACAAATGGACAAATGGACCCTGTGAGATCCATTTGTCCTGTATGTAAATTGTTGGCCCACCTTGTTTCTCTTTGATGCTGCCCTATACGAAAGCCATGTCTTCCTGTATCCGTCAGAGAACCATCCCTCCATTTCAGAATAATTTGAAAGTTTGTATTTTTATAAGAAAGTGAGTCCCAACCTGAAGCCAAACTGAGTGAAGATCTTTTTCTTTGATACCTTTGATACACCTGCCGTGAAACAAAGAGATGAACAATATAAAGTGTCCCTTTGGGTGCAGTCGCTAAAATATAATTTAGACTTCACTGTCATTGGTATATCTAGACTGTACCCAATCAAATAGTGAACCCAAGAGCGAAACTTTTACATGGCAAACGAACACACAAAGGGTGTGGAATGCACTTTATTCACACGACAGGCACCAGATATAAGTACAAGATTTAACACATCCAAAAAAAAAGTGACAGCTGACAGTGATTACTGCAACTTATTTTCCTGTGGAGAAAAGCACAGAAAATACACTCTACACAATATAAAAAATAGCTAGACACGTTTTCTTAACAAAAGTGATTGAAATGCAAGCAAAAACAAACAAGGTGTAAAAATGTTTTGCTGCATGTGACAGCGAACACACTCCAGATGGTCTGTATTTAAACCTGTGTGTTGTGCTCTTTGCTCCTGCCCGCTCCCAAAACCGTCTTCCTTCTGGGAAAACCAGGTCATTAACAAAGGCTGTTAATCAACCGAATTCCCAGCAGGAAATGTATCAGTGAGATGGACACATGCCTCAGGTATACTGTACATGTGGTAACTTCTGCGAACACACAGGATAAGCAGCAAACGTGCAATCGAGCAGTCACAAGACACAAATCTCACAGATATATCAAGGGACTACACTAAATATACAGCAATAATAAGCAATTTTAAAAAGATCTGAGTCAATGGAGCGATTTAATTTAGACCACACAAAATAAGCGATGTAATTAAACATAGACTTGTAATTATTACATTAAACATGTTGTTCGGTCAAAGTAGTCCATTGAAATGTTAAAAAAATTATAAATTTAACAAACTGCCAATTATTACTATTAAGGGATTAGGAAGCCATGTGTAATTGTCCCATAACAGCTGGAATTATCAGATTTATTAAGCTATGTAACGTTAGCTAACTAACAGAAGTTACATTCTCATATTCAAACCTTTTTTGGCCGTTGCATTTCTATTCTTTGCTAAACAATACATTAGGATTAGGAAACTGTGAGGTATTGTCATAGTAAGGCTGGAATGCAAACTGACCCACCGAAATGTGGGACCAGACCTATCTGTTTTATAACACAGATTAATACTTTATTGTCCCTGCACCTTTTCACAATATCCCCCTCGCATTAAAATAAGTTACAGCAGTGCACAGCTTGGTTTTGGCAAACCGGAGAAAGTGATCAAACTATTTTATTTTGATTCCAGATAATTTTTTCTTCACATATTTTTCTTTCCTATTGATGAATATGTAATGTTGATATTTAGACACATCAACGTTTTTTGAACCCTTTACCTGATTACTGAGTTCCATCAGCATAAATATGAAAGGAATCTGGATTAATCATACCAGGTAATGTTCCCAGCAGGGTTGCTGTTAGTGCAGTTACTCATGGCACCATACCTGCCACCAACCATAAATAAACATTCTTATGGTCTCTCAGCCACTGGCTCTGTGCGTGCACAGGACCAGTGCCGGTCCCAAGCCCGGATAAATGGGGAGGGTTGCGTCAGGAAGGGCATCTGGCATAAAAAACCCTAGCCAAACAACCATGCGAATCAATCTCACAAACTCCATACCAGATCGGTCGAGGCCCGGGATAACAACGACCGCCATCGGCACTGTTGCCCAACAGGGTACCGGCGGAAAATGTGCTACTGCTGGACGAAGCAAGAAGAAAGAAGCTTCACAGACAGTACGCAAACGCAGCAACAGAGGAGGGAAACGCATCAAGCTGAAGCGCGAAAGCTATAAGACCCACTACGCGGAACTGAAGGTTGGGTCCCTCAACGTCGGCACAATGACGGGCAAGGGGAGAGAATTAGCCGACATGCTAGAGAAGCGCAAGATTGACATCCTCTGCGTACAAGAGACTAAGTGGAAAGGCAGCAAAGCGAAAGGAATAGGCGGAGGCTACAAACTCTTCTACCATGGATCAGATGGGAAAAGAAACGGAGTGGGCATCATCTTGGCTGAGAAGCACATATATTGAGTGGTAGAGGTGAAGAGTATCAGATAGAGCAATGAGACTTAAACTCCAAGTAGAAGACACAATAGTAAACATAGTTAGTGCGTACGCCCCACAAGTCAGATGCAGCGAAGCAGAGAAGGACAGAAGAGTTTTTCGAGCGAGCTAGAGCCCCTAGTGGAAGAAATTCTGGAAGCGGAAAGACTGTTTCTAGGAGGCGACCTTAATGGTCATGTGGGTGAAGTGAACATAGGGGATGAGCAGGTCCTTGGACGACATGGGCTGAAGATAAGAAATGACGACGGTCAGAAAATCATCGACTTCGCAAGAAGTATGGAGCTTAACATGTTCTTTCTCAAAAAGGAGAAACAACGGGTTACTTACTGCAGTGGAGGGAAATGCTCCCAAGTAGATTACATCCTCTGCAGGCGGAGAGACTTGAGAGAGACTAGGTAATTGCCGGAGACAATGTGGCACATCAACACAGACCAGTAGTATGCTGCACAACCATTAGATGCCAGCAAGGAACCCAGATAACATCCACAGACAAAATGGTGGATGCTCAAAAACAGAGGAGGGGAGGAGTAACTTTAGAGCAGAGGTAATGCGAGCAAATGGAGGGGAAAGCACTTTGCCGTCAAATTGGACTACTACCGCCAACATGATTAGGCTTGTAGCAGTTAACGCCCTGGGTTACTCCAAAGGGCGGAGAAGAGAAAATAAGGAAATGGGGTGGTGGAACACAGAAGTACAAACCAGCATACAGCAGAAGAAAGAAAATGAAGAAACTATGGGAAACAACCAAAGATGAAAGAAATTCAGATGAGTACAAGAAAGCGAACAAAGAAGCAAAGAAAGCCGTGGCAAAGGCGAAGCGAGAAGCCTCCGACGAATTGTACAGACGAATAAAAGGTGGAGGAGGGAAATGAGAACTGTATTGTTTAGCACGCCAACAGGAAATGAAGCCCAACAAAGCTACAGGCCCAGATGAGATCCCTATCGAAGGCTGGAGATGCCTGGACGAGATGGCGATAGGGTTTCTCACTGGGCCGTTCAATCACATATTGAACACCGAAGCAATGCCAGCGGAATGGAGAGAAAGTATTCTAGTACCCATCTTCAAAAACAAAGGAGACGTACAGAACTGCTCCAACTATCGTGGTCTGAAGCTCATGAAACTCTGGGAGAGAATCATAGAAGATAGACTCAGCAAAATTTTCCCTGTCAGTGAGCAACAGTTTGGATTTGCTTCGGGCAAGAGCACCATAGAAGCACAGTTCGCCCTGCAGATGCTAATGGAGAAGCACTGAGAAGGGTAAAAAGAACTGCACAGCATATTCGTGGACCTGGAGAAAGCATATGATAAAGTCCCACGCGAAGAGGTTTGGCGTGCCTTGCACCACTCAGGTGTGCCAACCAAATATGTCAGAGCAGTTAAAGACATATACGCTGACAGTAGGACCAAAGTCAAAAGTGCTGTGGGAATCACAGACAGCTTTGACGTTAAGGTTGGACTCCACCAGGGGTCAGCCTTAAGTCCATTTCTGTTTATCACCCTCGTGGGCAGGCTGACAGATGGACAAGAATCACCATGGATGATGATGATGTATGCCGATGACATCGTACTTTGTACGGAGAGCAAAAGCCAGCCTGAAACAGCACTGGAAAGCTGGAGAGTCGCACTCGAAAAGGGGTGCCTTAAAATCAACAGCAAGAAAACTAAATACATGTCCATTGGTGGTCCCGAAAACCATGACACATTGAAGTTCAATGATGGAGAAGAAATTGAACAAGCAGATAAGTTCTACTAACTTGGATCTATTGTGGACAAAAATGGAACGACCCGGCAAGAGGTCAACCACAGGATCCAAGCAGGATGGATCGGCTGGAGAAAAACTACTGGAGTCGTGTGCGACAAAAGAGTGCTGGCTAAAATGAAAGGTTCCATCTACAACAAAGTGCACCACTTTGCACCGACCGACCAGCCATGCTGTATGGTCTGGAAACAGTGGCAACCACAAAAAGGCATACTGGAACTCTGGAAGTATCAGAAATGTGAATGCTCAGATTTTCGCTCGGCCACAGTAGGCTAGACAAAATCCAAAATGAGCAAATCAGGAAAACGGCCCAAGTTGCGCGCTTCATGGACAAAGCAAGAGAAGAGCGAGTGAGATGGTTTGGACATGTAAACAGAAGAGGTAGAGCATGTCACACGAAGAATGCTCGGAATGAAAACCCCAGGAAAACGGAAGTGGGGAAGACCGCTATGGAACTACATGGCCCAAATAAGCATCAACTTAAGAGGCCAGGGCGTCGCAGGAAGACACCCATGACAGAAACAAATGGAGAAATTTGATTCACTGTGGCAGGGAAATTCCCTGAACAAGGGAAAACCCGAAATTATGATGATGATGATTATGGGCTCTCAGGTATGAGATGTTTCAACTGAGAGCGGAGGCCAGAGTGCTCCTTGGTAAACACGCCCCCTAAATACAGTCCCAACTCAAACCCTTAAATAACCTCATACCCATAAGTTTTGATTCGGTTCCAGGCCAGGTTTAGTAATTTAGTGGATATTTTCCATTGATTCTGAACTGTAAGTTGTATCGCAATAATATTTTGATTATATACAGTTGTGCTCAAAAATTTGCATATCCTTGTAGAATTGGTAATATATGTACCATTTTTAAAGAAAACATTAGTGAGCTGGCTAAACACATTTCTTATGGGATTCATATTCAACTATAGGTTATAACAGAATGGCATAATCATACAACAAAACATAGCAACAAAGAAAAAAATGCAGACTGTTCAAAAGTCTGCATACCCTTAGTTCTTAATACTGTGTATTGCCCACTTTAGCATCAATGACAGCGTGCAGTCT
>JAOVYW010069397.1:0-20997 GCA_025775045.1 Hiodon tergisus
TGGCAGCTATATTGCATATTTTTGTTATCTTGCAGTAATGTCCTATTGCAAATAAAGCCTTTACTGCAGCAATTCTGACATTCATAAACCGTACATTCTATAAATTTACTCTGAGATGGGTAATTCTTTTTTTTGTATTGAATTTCTGCAGCAAAAGAAACAAAATGCATGAATTTACTACACCCAACAAAACCAAAATGTAGAGAGGCTTCAAAAGAAACGGCAGTGCAAAACACAATCTATGATCAATACAATATAACGTCTATTGTATAAGGGCAAACCTGACACATATAAAATAATGCAGTTTCCATCTGAGGTTAGTGTTTTTTATGACATTGTGCTATGATTAATTAAATGTTGGAAGAGAACATGTGTTAGTGTTTTGGAAGAATTATTTGATTATGAGACATGTTTGCAGTGTTTTGGTAGACATAGAGTATTGTGTTTGTTTATTATTGTATTTAGAAAATTAGTGTTGGAGTTTAGTTTACAATGTTTGATTTTGAGCATGAAATTAACCGTTTTGCCAATTGTGTGTTGTTGGTGCGTTAAGAGTTTAGGAAAATTGTTAAAAGTATTGAAAAAATTGTCATAGCGATCGTAAAAAAACTGTATAAGAAAATTGTGAAACATAGGAGAGATAGTTGGTACACACCTACATGTTATCCCTTTGGTAATATACTGCAGAACTTGTTACTCCAACAAGTAAGGGATGGGAAAAATAACAATTACATAACTAAAACCAGTTGCACAACAATTTGATAGAGATTTGTACATGCAATAAATCCTGTTTTACGGTTTCAGATCCTACAAACTGTTACTGATGACAAGCATTATTATTATCATTATTATTTGGACATATACATATGTTGTTATAGATGTATACACACATACATACATACATACATACATAAACACACACCAGGAAAAGAGGAGAGATGAGAGTTTTCTTCTGAACAATTTATAAATATATAAATATTGTGTCAGGCTCGGACAACCGACTTCAGTCTAGGAAAGAGCTGCAGGGAGTTGTTCAAAGCCATCTCCATGACTCTCTCGAGGGAAACACCTTTAACCTTGGCTATGTACTCTGCAGCGATGGTGATGTTGTGGGGTACATTTCTCACCTATAAGGAGATCAGACAGTGCGGTTTTAATGAGGGTGGATCGATGCCAACTAAAGCTTAGTCATACATTTCAATGATGCACATAGCAGCAGTAGAAATTGTGTCTCTACTCTTAAGAGATGGCATGGTTTATTAATTAATAAATTGTGAACAGTCAATGACAGTGGTGTAAAACCTAGTATACGCCACCTAAGTGACATCTGGCTAAAAAATCTTTATGCTGCTTTTTAGCGCCTGGATTCACTGCAGTCATCTACACAGATTGATGTCGGTTACAACGATATATGCTGGGAATGATGAATGGAACAACCTGCATCGACTTAAAGTACTGTTGGTTCGCTCAGTCGAATTAGCGCACCCAAAACATATACTTTATGTCAAGAATTAACAGTTTCTCTAAATTTCTCACCTTTTCTCTAAACTAAAGTAAAGTCTTTTTTTGTTAAACTTTAATATATAAACCCAAAACAAGGACAAAAAATCCGTATCTGCCCTATTTATTTTTTCCTGGCCAAAGAAAAGTCACCCAATTGAGTGTGAAATAGCCAAATCTGGAAAGACTGAATGTAATTATTACTCAGGTCAATTTTATATTTTAGGAGGTTTTGACTGAAGCCTGCTTATTTGAGTATAATTTTACCTGCTTCTCTGGACCTAGGGCAGGTGAATCTGTCTCGAGACAAATGCTTTCCAGGGGCAGCTGCTTCACCAGCTTTTGCTTCTTACAGAAAATGGAAACAACGTGATATCTTAACTTCATAAAGACTGTGTTTCATTAAAATTAACTCAAAACCACAAACAGCATCTCTACGGAGATGCCTTATTTTATAATGATTAGTAGTATTTGATCAATCCGATTTTTTTCAGTAATGTATTTAACTGTACAAAAATGTAAAAATTACCTGATCACTTCTTATTATAGAAGGCGGGATTGAAAAGAAATAGCCAGCCTTCACACCCTCCATTGCCACGGAGGGTTTTCCATCAAAAGCGTGAAGAAGGGCCTTTTCCACCCCTGTGGGTCAAGAAAAGGTGTTTGCGATGTACCTATTAAGTCAAACACTTAGGTAGTGCAACGCTGACCAGTACCTTGTTCTTTCAAGAGATGAATAGTGGGTCTTCCAGCTGATCTTGAATGAACATTCCTAATTTATAAATACAATATTATATTAATGTAGCTAAATGTGTATACAGAAAAGTTATTTAAAATTTTCACAACATAATGACCACCCACAGACAACTCAAACAAATATGTATTCTCATCATTTCCAGAATAAGTTGTAGAAGTGTGTTTAGAGGAAAATTACATTTGATCCACAGAAGACTCACAGAGGCAAATCCAGACGTTTGGCGATCTCAGCCTGTTGCATTAACACCCGTCGCTGGTCATCCTTTCCTGTGTCACTGCTGACAATCCGAGGAGAGAAATCCAAGCCAACCTGTCCACATAGGTATTATTGCAGTGTTATGAATGATGGCTAAATGCATGATAACCACATCAGTCAAGGCTTGGGGTAGTAGAAAACACCATAGTCTACATTACCTCTCCAATAGCTACAAGTCGGTCTTTGTATTTCTCTATCAATGGCAAGGCAGCATCTAAATCCTATGAAGACATAATAGAAGACACAATAGGAGAGTATTTCTGTGATGACCTTTGCTAAATGTGTGTTGATTTATACCACAGAGATTATGAATAATATTACAGGTAAGCATGAAATATTCAGCATTATCCTTGAATATAAAAATTCAGATGGCACTCGTTCTATAAATATGAATTATAAATGTTATTATAGCTACAGTTATCAGTGAATTATAGAGCTGCACAGAGACTTTTGTTGGGACCAAATCAAAACTTGGCAACCCATTAATCACAGTTTACATTATTGTATTTAATAGATTTTTATTTCTGAGAAAAAGTAATGCGATACTTACGAAAAAAAGTGCTATTAATTAAAAATTATTTTTTTAATGCAATTAGCGGGTTGTCAAAGTTTTCACTTAATCCCAGCCATTGTCTGGACCCCAACCCATCTTTTCGTGAAGGAAAACGTATAAAAAGTAACACACATACGTACGCAACAAAACAGCAGCCACATTCATTCTGGCAATACAAACTGAAGCATTTCTGCAACAATCACAGTTTACAAATTATTCTCTCATTAACAATACAACAAAAGACACAGTTTTAAGGCTTCGCATTACTTTTCTAGTTAAAATTAACTAATTTACATTAAAATGCAAATGTTATGGCTGACAAAACAAAATCTGGGATATTAATTTATATTTCAGATGGCCAATTGCTGAACATACCTCATCTTGATAAATTTCTATTATGAACATTTCAAAACTATTTCATTAGTTTCCCCTGCACTACAGACTAGATCCTACTTGCTGATTTCACCTATATTTTGAAATGCAAAAATCAAATAAAACTGGTTTATAAATTTCACTCCATTATCTCAATACCCTACAAGTACAGTATTGCCAGTATAGTAATACATCAATGGACATGTAGAAATGTTGACATGCATTAATAAACAGTTAAAAGAATAGATGCACTAGGTGGCAGTATGGGATGATTTTCGGTCATCTGCTGAGAAGGCCACTGTAGTCAGCTTCACTAGAAACTTACTTGCAGCCTAGATAGTGAAACATTGAACCACTGTCACTACATTGCCATGAAGATGAGCCTTCCGTAAAATGCTTGTCCCCTCTGACACTGGGGGGAGTGAATTGTCATTTATATTCAGCCCAATTTACAGATTGATATACACATTACTACATAAATTTGTTACCTTCATATTATCTAAGCAAGAGTTACCTTCAAAATGTTTATTTCTCTTTGAATTAGAATCACTAATTATTTTTTTCTTTACTCCCCAGTTACTCCCCTGAAGCCTCACATGGGGGAGGTAAGGTAGTACTATTAGTTTCCTCAAATCCCAACACCTTCAAGTTCCCATCTGTTTTACACCATGCAGGCTACACAGCCCACACGAGAGGTTCAGCTCTGATTGAAGGCACGCCCAAGCATTGTGCACACCTGGTCACAATTGGCAAATGTCACAAGCTGTATTCCAACCAGTCTTTTCTGACTGAGCCACTCGGGGGAGGGGGGACACCTATAACATAATTCTATGAGTACTGCTCTACAAAACTGCAACAGGCAACTTTGCTAATTTCTTGCTAGGTCTTTTTAATCATTTAATAATGATGAAACATATGGACCACAGATAAGGCATTGCTCAGAGAAGGGGTTAAACAAGGGTTTTTAAATACCGAGAGAGCTAAACAAAAAACAACAACTAAATAAATTATTATTTGAATGCTTAGCAATCCACCACATTCTCAAAAATGTTATACGCCTTAAGTTGCCTTAAGTGAACCACCAAATAATAAAGTGATGTGTGCTGGAAACCAATATGAGGACTATGTCATAATACAGGCCAGGTAACGTCACCCAATGCATTTTATTTTCACTTCTAAAGAGAGTTTTGTTTTTACATTTACATCTAATGTACAGCCACATGGCTGTGAACTAGCTGTGCACACAAGACACAAACAGACAACAAAGCAAAACTATACCTGAATAGTGGCCCCCCTCTGCTGTTCTGGAAGTACACCCTGAACAGGGTGAACCCCAAGGCAAGGGAACACAAAACCTTGGAATCTGGGAGAACAACATAACACACCTTCCTTAACTGTGGAAACGACATTCAGTCGGCCGCGTTCTTTATCAGTTTTCTAACTACCTTTCAGAGAGCTGCATGACCTTCTCAAACTCCCCAGCATGTTCCGCCACGGCCACAAGCGCTAAAAGACCGACCTGTGACAAAAAACAACCCCCATTCAAATCGTAACATAGTTGGTCGCGTAAAGACAGAGATAAAGATAAACTGACGTAAAGACTTAAAGATATTTTATTAAATATTGTCCAAAACCAAGCGATGGAAAGTACACTGTGATTAGTTAAACCAAGAAACTTAATCTTTCATTAAAAATACATTTTATTATTACTGGTAAAGGGGATGACATAAAGGTAAAAGTATACAAGCTGTTGGCTACTACTTGGAGAGAACGTATGCGGATTCTATATGAACACCTAATATGCAAACCAGTACATTGAAGTGAATTCAAATTTTACCTTTTTGGAATGTTCAATTACATCGTCAATGTCCTAAAAAAGGAAAAAATTTAAAATTCGAATAACCAACTAAAAAAATTAACACACCGATCGAGAAATGAGATTTACACAAACGCAGAATTAACGTTTTATTTTTATCTAGATAAAACTAGTGAATGTGTAGCTTACGTCATCAAATTCTGCTGCCGATATATGACAGTGACAATCAACAAAGCCATTCATCTGGCAGCTGTAGACCTACTTTTGAACAAATAAATTGTTTCAAATATTACAATTACAACAAACACCTCTCCTGAAAATAACGGGAAAATGTAATCAGCATTAATACCAATTTTATACCGATATTTTATGACAAACTGTGCTGAGATAAATGTAGTTTTTAATCGGTGATAATACTGCGTTTAATTTCCACCAGGAAGTAGAACTGAACTTGTCTTAATCGGTTCCGTTTCCGGTTGAAATCCTTAAAATTTAGGTGTTATACTAAAATCAAAATAAAAGTTCCATATATATCAACTACGAACTACATTAAATGTTTATTTCCTAAATTAACAACAACAAAAATAACAGTACTACAAGTTCAATAAATAATAAATAAAAAAGATAATTTGTCATTCTCAGATATTTCTGAGAACTATTTTCAAAAATCTCTAAAGCTTTGCCTCTTGCAGGTTAATAATTATTTCATTTAAAAACAAAAACAAAACAGTTACAAAATCACACAAAATATATAAATCCCCACAGTCTTTATGACGGACATGATGATCTCTATTCGGTTAATAAGAACAGAAATGTATCTGAAACATACAAAGTTCACATACAAACAGAATTCCTATTAAAAAAACAAACAAACAAAAAACTATACATTGCAGTGATCAACCAAGTTCCACTTTTAAATCCACCCTAATCAGGTATACCCTTATGGAGGACTGAATAACTGCAGAACACATGCATAAAATAATGAGTGTACTGAAAATGACCGATTAGAGATGCCGCGGAACCAGTTTCTCTTGCTGGATAATGAGTGAGTAATAAAACACTTCCTAGTTTGATTTTATTTTGCAAATTTAATTTTGATTATTATATAGTATAAAAGAAATTCGGCCATTTCAGTGAGACTCATTTGTACTGGGATGTGAACAAATTGCTTCCATTAACGTTCACGTAAAGTAAAATGTAAACAAAAACATGTTCGCTATTTTTACTACGCGGGTGACGACGCTTTATCGGGAGATAACAGGCAAGGAAGACATGATTAAAAGAAGGGGTTAGCTGGGTGCTGAATTCCATGGAGCGTGGAGGGTAGTGTTCGTGGATATATATGTATATAAAATAAGATTCCCTTGAATTGAAATAGGAATGTGAGCAAAGCACAACTTGCCTTCAGAGGTTCTTCTGTTGTAGGTGCCTATGAACCTATGTGAAATTACGCAAACATAAGACCAGTGTAGTCATTCTCTGGCTGAGATGAGGAACAGTAGGCTTGGTAAAAAATCTTTTACATGTTCCCCATTTCAATGAAACTGGAAATACAATTCCTGCAAGAGATGCAGTAAAAAGAAAAATGGTTTGCTTGAGCAGGGGGCAGCATCTAAACTCATCTATTAACTGTCTGTACAAAACCAGTGTATACGAATAGCAATGCCACTGACCTGGTGGTGGGAAAAAATATCAAAAGAGAACACGTTTGAGGTTTGCCCACAGCCAATGTGAGCATTGCCAAAGAGACTGTTGGCTTCTGTCCTCATGGTAGAAGTGCATGGTGGAAGTGTGGGCATCGGTGAAGGGACTTTTGGTTGGTGCTTTCGTTTTGATTGGCACGAATATGCTCGAGTGGCATTAAGAAGGCACAGAGGAGCCTTTATGACCGCAGTCGAAAAAAACCATGCAGACCCTGATGACTTAACATGAAATTATATTTTTGAGCACCATTTTGAGCACGAAGGATGATCTTGTGGGTTATACCATCCAGTACTGCACATTTTTCCAGTGTGTGTTTAGGGTTATGAAGCCTTCATCATGGGGGCGATGAAAATTGGAATTCCCATACAGGGAGGTAATTTCAATGGAGATTACAGTGTACAGGGAGGTAATGTCCATGAAGGATTACAGTGTACAGGAAGTTGATGTCCATGGGGAATAACAGTGTACAGGGAGTTTTTGTCCAAAGAAAATGGTCAAACACTACTGGAGCTTGTATTTTTGATGTATGAAGAAATGTGATCGGTGGTCACGTAAAGCTGTCTAGGAAATCAGAGATGTGAGGGGTTGCAGGCTGATACAATCGGATATCCTGGGGTATCTGGTTTGTGTAGACGAGGATGCAAAATTGTTGGATGTCCAAGTCTTACACAGTTAGCTTTGGAATGCTACAAGCTAGACATCCGGGAGATTAAATAACAGATAAATGGGAGATTGTTCAGAGAAAGTTTTTAATTCACATGCCACAATTTTAACAGGCAGGGTTTAGCCCCACTTTCCTGTTATGATTGGCCGCCACTGCCTATAACAGTGGCTCATTTTTTACCAGTGCAAACAACCTTTTCAAAACTAGATGGCAGCTATTATGATTAAGGGGTTTACAGTTCTGTGAAACAAAAGTTCAAAAGCATTTCCTCAAAAACACATTTTTTAAAAAAAAGTAAAAGTAAAAGAAAAAAAACGATCAAAATCAGTCATTTGTGAATGAACAGTCTTGGAACAAAGCGTTATTAAACTGAACATTACATTACAAAATATGAAATACTGCATGTACTATAAATGGCAGCATAAACTTTGGGGTGATGTTCTACATTCCATATAAGGCAGTCTATAAGGCTGATTTTAGAGTATTATTAAGTATTCTATTTGACATTTTCAAATGGTTTGTTTTAATTTAATCATGCCATCATGTGCATACGCATCTGATCTACCTAAAATTGATCTAATCCAATTGATCTAAAAATATTTACAAAAACATATAAAATCTATCATATTAGGAAAATAAGAAAACAAGAAAAACAAAAATAGAAAAAAATAAAATTTATGTTCAATTTAAACCCTGATAATAAATTCATTTTTCTTTTCATGTTGCGCCAGTCAGCCTGAGTGTCCAGGCCCAGGAGCAAGGCATCTCACCGTAAGAAAGTTGTGGCAAGAAAATTACTAGTCCATTTGGACTCACGGCCTTCCACCTGAGAGGCTTTTTGTATCCAAGGAGAGCCACCTTGTTGGAGTAAAGACAATACCACATTAGTATAAAAGCGCTCGATATACAGTAAGCGGCCAGACAAACTAGTGTAATAATAAAGCTTATTTTAACGATTAGTAAACACTGATGCTTGGCACAGGTCCATATTATGTTTGCCACTGTACATTATGGCCAACAATTTAAAAAACAACAACCTACACCACGTTGTTCCAATCCAGTTTTCCCAACTTTTAAATTGTGTGCTATGTAAGATCAAGGCTGGGTCCAGCAGTTTGCCAAAGTTGCCAGCTTAAGTGCATTTTCGCCTCTACCGCACTTTGTACTTGCAAACATTTTAATGACATTTTTTATGCCAACATGCAATGATCCAAAGAATCATGACATCATAAAATATTGCTATCTTATGCAGGGTACTGTCTCGAGGTAGCCTAAACGAGGTATCTCATGTTCTTTGTGTTCAATAATTAAAATGCCATGTCAATTTTAGCTGTCCAGAAAATTTAAAAGGTATATTGTGTTATTACACAAAATACAGAATATATTCACTGCATTATTTGTGCTGGCATGTTGTGCCCTACCTCAGCGTTTCCCCCAGAAACCACAGGATCAGTCAGATTCAAATAACCACTGCTGGGCCAATGCAAGAAAACTGCGTAGATAGTTTTATCCTGTGGTCTCCATGTATACCTATATGGACATAAGAAATTAACCAAAATAGGTCAGTTGGATGCAGTAGTTAACTTGTCAGGCTTGTAACGGAAAGGTTACAGTGTTGTATACTTGAGCAAGGTACTTAACTTGAATTTCTACATTTATCCACTTATATAGCTTGATATTTACTGTAGAAATGGTAAACTGAGAAAGTTGCTTTGGATAAAAACAACCGCTAAACTAAATTGTATATTGTAAATTTCATACAGATTGATATAGAGCCGCTAGAAATGGTATAGGACTATTAGAAAATATTGGATGTTCAATTTCATTACAGAGAATATATCAAACGTTAAAATGTATTCATGCATTTATTTAATAGCTTTAAAGGCATTTCAAATCTTCACACTGCACTAACTAATGAAATGTTGGCACAACTCCAGCGATGGCGAGAACTAACCAGACCCCAGGTGTGGCAGTGTCGTTCTGAGCCCTCCACGCGCTGGTGTTGTAGATGGCCTCCCCATTGACCCCCAGCCACTGGCCCATCTGCCTCAGGCGCTCTTCGAATATGGGAGCGATGCGTCCGTCATGGGTGGGCCCCACATTCATCAGGAGGTTCCCCCCACAGGACACCGTCTCCACCAACGTCTGTGCCAAACAAAAGCCGTTTCACACCCACAAGTTCTCTTCACAATGCCTCTCACACTAGCTTCTCTAGCACCAGACACCTCTGATAAGCTCATCACTAAAATACGTCAGCCATCATGACTGCAAAAATACAACATTCAGGAGCCAAAGCGGGTGAGCAAACGCTATTCAAACTTCCACAATTTATATTACCGTAAGTGAATAAATGTTTACTTTAGAAAATCTCACAGTCTTTTTAAAAATCGACTGCCGTTTTACACTTAATCAGAATGTTTAACTTAAAAAAGAAACAACAGTAAACTGGTTAATTGTGCATGCATCCTTACCTTCACCAGCGCCTCGATGGTGAGGTAATCCTCTAGCCTTGCGTCTCTCCTGTATCCCCAGGACTTCTGGTCAATGGTCATGCAGTTCTCCCACTTGTGCGGAAGCAGGTGTCCCGGGTTGTAGCGGTCGGTACAGGTATAGTAGCCGCCGTGCTTGCCGATGCTGCCCAGTCCCCAGCGGTCATTTGTCACGACGGTCTTACGCACAGGGCTGCAGAAGAATCAGATTCACCAGTGCACCCAGCCATGTCAATGCATAAAAAGGTTTTATTTTTATTTTCTTGCCATCCTCCCATTAAAGAATTGATCTGAACAAAGTGTTTCACGATGGAAAGAAAATGACACACCATCTACTTATATAGTTAACGTTTGAGAAGAGGCTCACTGGATTCTTTATTTGTAAAGAATGTCTATTTAGCTCCCAGTGGAGCTGTAATACCTCTCGTTGTAGAGCCAGGCTAGGAAACCTGTGCTGTTCCAATATTTATCTGGAGCATTCCCATCCCCATCAGACCACAGCAGCTCCGGCTGGTACGTATTGACAATCTCATAGAGTTCAGGCAAGGACTTGCTGGTGGGGAAGAGGTTGGTGGTGAACAGGTTGGCAGCGTCCGTCTGAAAGAGTGGGTTGAACCACTCAAAGAGGGAGTGGTACAGGCCCACGTGGAGGTCGCTGTGTGCTCGCAGGGCAGAGACAACCTCCCCCACCAGGTCCCGTTTTGGCCCCACATCCACGGCGTTCCAGTTCCACGAGTACTTGGAGCCCCAAAGAGTGAAACCTCAGGGAAGTCGCATACAAAGTAATACTGATTTTTGTGGCGTCCTTTACATTTATGAATTTTGGCACAGTAAAAAAAGTGGCTCACTAACCATAACATTCTTTATTGGTCTAAAGAGTATTTGTCACACAGAAATTTTTATTCAGTGACTGAATATATAAAAGGTGTTTCTAAACATTAAAAATACATAATTTCGCATTTATATTTGTTTCTGATACATATCTGGTCTTTTGTTGTTTAAAATGGGATACAATTTTAAACGTTCATTGATAAAGACATCCACAAACCTTCATGGTGCTTTGTGGTGAGAACAACATATTTTGCTCCCGAGGCAGCGAAGATATCTGTCCACTGTTTAGCATCGAAGAATTCCGCAGTAAATTGTTCTGCAAAACTTTGGTACTTAAAGTCAGGGGGATAATTTCTTTTCATGAAGTCAACATACGGCTTCAGCTTCTCTTTCTGCCAGTACCACCTGGGACACACGGAAAAGGTGCATAATACAAGCTTGAGCACTAAATAACGTCTCTAAAACGGAATTTTTGGGTTATTTGGGATATATACAGTTTAGCTTGTCTCACCGACTCCGCAGTTATACGCACAATATTAACTGACAAGTTATATTTAGCAAAGTTGCGTTGAGGTTCCAGCCAGCGATTCTCCCCGATGTTAATTAAACGATAACGCTAACGTTACTGACAAAATATTCGTAGGCTATAGATACTTACCAAAACCATTCGCTACCATAGCTAGGAACCGAAAATACTCCCCAGTGCACGAAAATACCAAATTTTACTTGATCATACCAAACGGGCAAGGGCCTAGAGTCAATCGATTCCCATGTAGGTTGATACTGACAGGAGCAGTGGCCGAAAAAAAGCAAAATAACTGAAGCCAATGCTGGAGTCAGGTACCTTTCCGATGAAACCATTGCGCTTAGGAATAAAAAGAGAGGCTGATGAAAATCAGGAGCAGGCAGTAGGCTATCTATCCCCTAAGTGGAAGAGATATAACACCTATCACCTTGTTTCCTTCTAAATCACATGATATTGGTGCCCAAAGACAGGGCAGAACAAAATAGACGTCATGACTTGTCATAATAAAATTTTAAATTTCCACTGTTGATTGCTGTTAGGGATCATGTGATCTTCTGCTGATCACGTGTCAATATAGCCTCGTGAGGAAACACCGCTACAAACGAGAAAGTGGTTAAGATATTATTTGTAATCTATAAATTGATTGATAACTGAGACTTAAGAAGCTTCTCGCTAGTCTTCTTTAGTACCCCTAGAGGCGGAGGTGGAGGGGACAATAGCCAGACGGACAACGAAAGACGAGGATCACTGATCCTCCAAATGAGAGGGCTGCTTTCCTCCTCCACTTGCTACCTTGCCTACCATATTTGCCCTAATATCAAATGTGTTTATGTGTGCCCGTGTTGGTGGGGCTGCTATACTCCATCATCACGATGAAGCCAACACTGCGTTAGAGTTCGTCCCTTCTTTCCTCAGCGAAGATCTGTTATTACGAATGAATACTATTTTGATTAATTTGGTCCATTCTGTCAGATAATAATTTAGCAAAGTTCGAACTGTTGCTAAAAAAGCCTCCTTTTATCTCTCCAATTTCACGTATCAATAGCAGGGTTTCCACTAGCTTGGTTTCCTTTCAGTTGTTCTTCCTTAAAAATTAAGACACCAAGACCAATAGCAACATAATTAGCATTTTACTCTTGAAAGTTTATATTGTAGCATTTTCTAGAGAGCTACTAGTCTGCGAGGTTTCAAGCACGAGACTGACACCGCTTTAACAAGAATAAATGCTCTTCAATTCGCACATGCGCATACAACAGCCTTGCCAAAAAGGCAAAACTGGCAGTGGAAAGAACTGGCTTTACAAAAAACGACACGGAAAGCCCTCACAGGCACACATAAACCTGCCCATGGTGGGGGAACTAAACCTTACTCTAACAGACACAGATCACAACAGTAATAACAACTAAATTAACGGACAACACGTTTAAGTAACACATAGCATTGAACACACTATCTACACATTTTACCGTTTGGGAACCGGGCTTCCCAGCAGCCCTTTCGGGGTTGGTGAGACACCATTGGCGCTGCACGCCATCCCCGTTACAATATTAATATTATGTGTCACTGTTTTCATCCCATGCATAAGAACGCTGTTCTTTTATAGAGAATCTGTTTGACCAATTAAGTTCTCACATCACCATTTCTCAGTATTAGTTCCATCTTGACAATCTTCATATAGATGTTTGTTATAACTTGTTCGTTAAAAGCCTAATATGAATATGGACTCTCTTTTGGTTTTTCTGCTGCTGTGATTTGTGTGTTAAGAGAGACTGGTGGTGAAATATATATTAATTTAGGCCACATTCGCCTCCTGGGGGTGCTATCGTCTTAATGTTAGATCTGCTGAATGGTGAGCAGCTAGTGTGATAATTAGCTAATATATTCTGTTAGTCAACATGCATGGGTTTCATTCCAATTCGATATGTTCAAAGTTTATGAGTTATTTACCACTGATGTAAATCCAAGAATAACGATAAACTACATTTACAAAATATCTGTCTCATTAAAAAAAAAAGAAGATAAAAATTTAGTGAATTAGATAAATCAATTATTTTCCTCATCTGATGTATTTCCAACTTTGTTGTTCATTTTATATTGCAAGAATGGTTTGGCGGATTGGGTTTAAATTCGATACGATAAGTATTAAGGGGAAATTTGGTGACAGTACCTCAGTACAATCAGTCCAGGTAGTATTTCTGATTCTGTCATTATCCTATGTTCATTATGTTAAACCAATTATAATCAGAAAGAGAGGAAGGCAGGGTTTACATAAGCTTAACTTTCTCAACATTTTTTCCGTCCCCCACAACATTTGTCCTCCTCATGTACTGCAACCAAAAATGTATTCATAAAAAGGGATATTTAAAATATATAATACACAAATTATCCAAGATCGGGTGCAAAACAAACCAGGGACCCTCAGATCAGCATGAAAGAAGTGTACAGAAATTGGAACGTCACAGGGATTTTCGGGGTTTATAAAAAAAAAGTAGTGTGTTTGGTTTTGATAGTGTTAAGAGAAAATAAACAGCGGCTTCTGCAAACCATTGGTATGCCATTTTTTATAAATATTTGCCAACACATAATGTTGCAGAACGTTACTCAATGCTAGTTTAAGGGTGAGATAAAGAGAATAGCCAACATTACTGGAATTGCAGTAGTGAATAATAAATGAGGAGAAAATGGGGCCACCTTCTATACACAGGCAGTCTGCATTTCAAGTCCAATATTATGACTGCAAGAGAATTCAGTGACTTTGAAAGGGCTACAATTGTGGGTGCATGTTTGGCAGGCACTTCAGCAACTAAGGCTGGGGGAATTGCTAATTAGTTACACGTAACAATCTTGAGTGCAATGTCTGCCTGGGAAAAAGCGCGAACGACATCCTCATCAAAGAGCAACAGTGTGTGAGGGCACAAAAGCTGTGATGCTAGGAGCTGTGTGGCGGTGAAAACTGTGGGTTCAGCATGGCTTCTGAGAATCATGCATCCCTGAAAGAGTTCAAAGGGAACTTGGTTGCTAAGCTCAAACTGCTCTGGCCAGTGGCACAAGGAATCTAGGCAATGCACCCCTGGTAAATGGAATAGTTTGATGTAGTCTGAAGTTTTTATTCATTACCCCAGTAGTTTGTCTCATCCAACTTACGTGTCCTGCTTTTTTCAATTAAATCCACAATGAATCAATTTATACAGCTGGATATTTATACTGAATCAGTTAAGGTGAAGTACCTTGCTCAGGGGTAAAACAGCAGTTGGAAAACCTTGTGGTCACAATGACCACACCCTCCCAATGCCCATTCTTGAAAAATGTAAACAAGCTTTTGTGGTGAAAGCCATGGGAACACAAAAACAGAATGGCTCATTAACAGTAGAAGGCATCTCTAGCAATTCCGAATGTGTGGGGAACATTTTCCTGCAATGGCCTGACTTCACTCTTTTTAATAGAAGGCATCACGGATGCTGTAAAACACATTAGCATCCAGATTGATCACTTTGATTCCATTGTACAATTGTACAATTGTACAATTCCATTGTGAAATCCATTTCCATAGTTATTGAGTTGTATAACCCAGTGGATTCCAGGCCACATTTGACCCCTACTGTCCTGTCTGCACACAGTGACTAAACAGTAACACCCCACTGAGTGACCATTTTGTTAACATTTTCCCAAAACCTGTAGTTAACTGTACGAATCAGTCTTATGAATCATTAAGTTTACACCTTTTAATTTCAAGTAGAAAAACTGTTTGATAGAACAGTTTGATAGTCTATATTATCTATGCCAGACAGAAATGTTTGGTTTAATAGCCACTCATCAGTGTTCAGACATAGTATCAGTACAGCAAATCACATTATTATTATAGATATGCCCATGGCACATAAAACCAAATTATTGTTACAAGTTTTTTCTTTAAATGCACATGTTGACAGTATATGATTCAGCAAAATTAAAAACCATCTAGTATAAACACAATAACATTGTATGCCATATTGTACCTGAGAGCAGAGAATATTATAACAAAAGCTGGATGGATGCCTGATATTACTTACAGATTACAAGAAAGAAAACACGTAAGGTACTATTTTCATAATGACCTCTGTAAACAGATTAAATCAGATTTCAAAAAATTTCAAACTATAAGCAGGGCCAATAAAAATGTAAAATGTGACATTTTTCAAGGAGGAATTTAAAGGTCTAAATAACTACACACGTATGCAAATGAAACTCCAATGCATAGCACGTTGTATTAAACAAATATGCCTGGTTGCATTGACAAACCTTGTCTTTGACTATTGTCGGGTAGGAAAGCGTTTTTTGAGAGGAGCCAAGCATAATTACATGGGAGACTATTTCTATTTCTAAAGTTGCTTTTTTGTGGTTGTGTTGACTGAAAAAAAAAAAAAACAGAGGTATGCAGTTCAAAGCATCAATCTCCATGTAAAGATGAATATTAGACACGATAGAGCTGAGATCGAGTATTTATCATTCATCCTGAAGCTCAGTAATGAATAACAAGTAGGTCATTGACTAGTGAAATAGCCAAATTTTCTACAAAGTATTTCAAAAATCTCAGCAACACACAACATCACTGTAATAACAGTGAAGGTGTACATTGCACTGAGAAAGATAGTCTTTTCAAAGTGTTCAGGTACCATGCACTTGGTGAATTTGAACATCTTTTCCATTGAGCTAGCATCGCACACGTACAGGGGATGAACTCGAAAACCGAAAAGATGGCTTTGGAGCCAAAATGCTATGATCTCAAGCGTGATTCTCAAGAGGACAGAGATGATGTAAAAGACAGTGTAGATGGACCGTTGGAGGATTTCTTCCTGGTCGATGTTTTTACAGGCTGCATATAGGTGGAACACAGCTCCTGGGACCAACACAGTCACCAGCTGCAAAGCCCAGAATACCTGAAAAGAGAAGCACATCTTGCTCATGTTCTCAACGAAAACACAATTAAGCAACTTCTTATAAATACAGTCACAAGCTGCAAAGCCCAGAATGAAATATACCTCTAATGGCACTCATAATGACAGGGCAAAAGAAAAGGTGTCTTAAAGCTGATCACAAGGGTGTCTTAAAACTGAAAGGTTTCAAAAAATTAAATGTTAAAATCAATGGAGTAGTAGGGCAATACAAAATGCTAAAACTGTGACATGACAGGCTGTAATGCAATAATAAACATTATAAGCACATTTCTTAAGCAATATTTAAAAAAAGGATATTTGAATTTTACTGCTTTGTTCAAAGAGCATACTGGTTGGATTTACAAATCTGCGAAAATGTATACCCTAAATTTTAATTATTGCAAACTTAATGAAATACCTGTTTAGAGTGTCAAACCTTACAACATTTGCCCCAACATGCATGAATTCAGTCATTACTCGATAATAATATAAAAGTTATATATTTAGCCTTCCGACAGCCGACGTGACCATGAAGCCAGTTCTACTTCTTGGGAAGGCTTCCAGGTTTTTCGTCTCACAACTTTAATGTTTTACAAGGAATCCATCTGCATATTCACAACTATGAATATGACGTCATTCAGCGTTGTATCGTGAAAACTTGCCTGACATTGTACTTTTAAACAAAACAGTTGCTTCGGCTTGAATGTATAAAGCCTGTGTACTTGTGCAAGTCGTCGTAGCAGATACCATCTTTACCTGAGGTGTTATGGGCCTGAATTGGTTATAACAGTACAGGTTGATTTCCCTTCTGTCCGGATCACAGCTGAAGTGCAGAGCTTCATTTCCATAAACTGCAAAACCAAGAACTCCGAGGAAGAACATGCGAACAGAGCCGAAGAACAGGGTGTGGAACTGACCAATCACCGTTGGAGGCCGGAGCTAAGAACAGGAAATGAGAAGGATATTCAAATTACTGATTATTATTATTATTATTATTATTATTGGCCAACAATACAGCCAATGAGTCACAAACACAACATATTTCACACAATGATTCTGTTTTGGCTCATAAATAACCCAAAAGTTAATCTGGAAAATTGTAATTTTTAAACTCTTTCAAATATGATGTGTTTATACTTACATTATTTATTTGAGGTTTTCATTAATCCAGACCCAAGGAATTATTTTCAAATTAATCAAACAATCAACAGTTTTAGCTTCAAAATGACTAGGCTTAAAGGCCAGACCAGTTGTTTCTGCATTTGTCATGGTGCAGTCTGTTATGCATGACATAGGAAATTAATACTTTGTTTATCTGTGTGTTGTTGGAGAGAGGTGTGATTAGAGGGAGGTTTCATTCTGCAACTTGTAAATTCTCAGATACTCACTGAATGTAGTTTAATAAAAAACGACCCCAGTTTTTTTTTTTTGGTTTGATTTTTTTTGTGGCAATTTTATACTTACACATCCTTCATAAAAGTTCCTGATGTAGTTTAAAGACATGGCCGCTTTTCTCCAAACTCAGTTATATAGTAGCTTATGTCCTTCATTGCCATCTGTTGGCATCAGACAAACTCGCTCTGATTCAGTTGTTCCAAGTTTGCTATAGAAAGCCCTTGCCAACGCATATTTCTCTTTTATCTCAGTGTTTTTGCCTGTTTACTCACTCAGTACAAAAAAGAGGAGAGACAAAAGCAGTGGACATGTGCTCTCACAATAATCCCCATTGAACCCAGTCAGCGGAAAAGCACCTCGTGTGCTACACAATGGGCAGAGAGAAAAAATGCAACAAAATAAAATGCAACTGTAGCATTAGAAATTCTGATAACAATAAAACTGAACATAATTATTTCTTAGGGTTAATACACTAAAATCTATAAAACAAGCAGCTCATAGAATCTCATTTATCCAACTAAATCATAAAAATACTATCCGAGAGGAAAAGATTTCTCAGGAAATATAAATATTGCAACAATTTTCGAAATAAAACTTGTAAAACAAAAAATAAAAAGCACAAAATACAAAATACAAAATAAAAGATAAAAAGCAAAACTAAACAAAACTAAAATCAAGACATTAAAAAACATTATTCAACAGTTAGCACTTATACCAACGTGATAGACACCCTGCAATTGCAAGTAATTTATGAACATACACGAAATCTGTAAAATAAGAGTATGATTTGTTTCTGCCAGAGAGTAAGGAACTTTAAAAGGAAATTTAAAATGAAGTCCACACACCAACCGTAATCCAGGCGGAGAGCTGTTTATTCCCCCCATTCAATCAGAGTCCACGTCCTGTTCTCATGCCACACTGGATCTCCGAGGGAGATAACTGACGGAAGAATACCGTGGCGGAGCCATCTCAGTGACATTCTTTCACAGATAAAAAAACAAACAAACAACCACAGGCTAAACATCATTCCCAGCTAGCATTTGGTGTTGCATAAAGAGAATTAAGGACTGAAGCACCAATTACCCAAATAAAGAAAGCAAGGTCCTGAAAGCATTCGGTTTCGGGGCACGTGGTCCAAACAACGCAAACGCTCGTTCCCTGCTGGGTGCGTCAATAAACAGAAAGCCGCAGCAGTTTTGGAAAGAGACGATCGCTGTCTACTGCATTCAAAGGTTTCAGTGGTCGCAACATACACGTTTGTGATACAATGCATTGTAAAGAGCTGTTGATAAAAACTGCCTAAGTGAATATTGCAGCTGTGTAATTTTTAAGTACTCCTCCCCCCGGAAATGCCCCCCTTTGAGTGGTATTATTGATAACTTAATTAATCAATAACATTGAATTTGGGCAGGGACCCAATCAAAACTTTGTCAACCTTCTATTTGCACTTTACACAACTAGTAAGTAAGATAATAATAAACAATTTTTTATTTTATTCCCTTGGTTTCTATATTCATTATTTTTTTACATAACTGTTATGAAAGTTAATCTGATCAATGATCCTGTATTTTAAAATATATAAAATGCTTTTAAGGGTAATGACCTAAACATTTAGATAATAGTGTTAATTGAGTATTTAATGGGGACGCTAATGGAAGTTAAAAGTTGTAGGGAAGTGTGATTAGAAGGAGGTGTCAGTCAGCTACTTGAAAATTCTCAGATACTCACTGAATGTAGTTTAATAAAAACGACCACAGTAGTTTTTTGTTTGTTTTGGTTAGATTTTTTTTGTGTGGCAATTTTATACTTACACATCCTTCATAAAAGTTCCTGATGTAGTTTGGCCACTTTTCTCCAACCTCAGTTATATAGTAGATTGTGTCCTTCATAGTTAGTAAGTGAACTACATACATTTCAGCTGTTCTTTTTACTGCATTTTGCAGTAGCTTTGTTTTAGCAACTAAATTGTAATATAGGTCGTGTTTTAAGTAGTTAACTACTTTTTTGCCATATACCGGTGTAGCAAACTACTGGAACTACATACTATGTGTTTTTTTTTTCAAAAAGAAAATTAAGTATTGGAAATGTAGGCAATACTTCTCTTTCTTTTTTGGCTTCATACCAGCCTAATTCTCACTTAAAACATTTTTTGTGTTTAATAGGCTAAATTTGGGGGGGAGAAAGGCTGTGCTTGTGGTGTGTGTGTGTGTGTGTGTGTGTGTGTGTGTGTGGGGGGGGGGGGGTTGTATCTGAGGTGTGTGGGGCAGACTTACTAAAAACCCAAAGGCATAGACTAGTTTGAGGGATAGAAAATAAAGAGGGTATTCTTGGTCTTTGGGAGTCAGAGGTACTTTGTGGCTTTTTGAAGAGGACCAAGGGAAAGTAATTTATGTATTCTAATTTGTTTGTAATTGTCATTGAAATTCACAACTCTTGTATCAAATTCAAACCTTCTAAATTCTCAACAATAGCATTCTTAATAATTCTGATTTACAGGTGTATCTAATTCCCAATCCTTAGATGATTAAGGGCCAAGACTAAATGTTTTGGAACTCTCCAGGACAGCGTTAGCGCTAGACTGACTAGCTTACAGAAAAATAAAACTTTTAGTTTAAGTTTTAGAGTTTTTAGCCAATAAGGCACACATCATAAGCACTATTCAAAGGCTACCAATGTAGTTAAAATACACACAGCTGCTATGTGTCTGGATACTGGCCCACAGCAGGGGAAGACTTTGATTTTACTTTACTTGACCCCAATCTTGATTGGATGTTTGGCCGAGCTGAGGAAGCCTCCTTTGACGATGATGAACTACACAAATGCATCCGTACAAATGATTCAGCAACTTTGTTTTCACGGCCTTTGTTTATTGTGATAAACCCTACTGTTTGTGGATGCGATATATCAGTCCCGTGAACAGCTTATGCCAGGACAGATGCTAACAGCAACTGCTAAATCATTGAATGTCATTATGCAACATTATAAAAGTACTGTTGACATCTCAAATGCTAGAAGAACCGTCCATACGTATACATTTTACACAGTGTGTAATGTAAGAGAAAGGGTCCTAGGGTCATTCTGCATTGATTCCATCCATCTCATTTCATACGTCCTTATTTGACATGTGCTAACACTTTGTTGATGTGAATTTGGGGGGGGGGGGGGGGGGGGGGGGGGGGGGGGGGGGGGGGGGGGGGGGGGGGGGGGGGGGGGGGGGGGGGG
>JAOVYW010069418.1:3995-20994 GCA_025775045.1 Hiodon tergisus
AGACACCTAACATTTATATATCAAAAACTGTATTGGTTGGATTACAGTCAGAATTTTACCAATGAATCCATCCCAAATATGAAAACAATTAATATAATCAAGTCAAATGAAGGACCAGGTGTTACACAGCACAGAGTGATGTTTACATACCTGACGATTTATTGTGAAAAATATTCTTCAGTTCTATGTGTATTATTTTGTGCATGTATTGTGTTGTATATGTACTGGTTGTCAACATGTATTGTCATATGTCAATTTTGATTATAGAAAGTATTACACATATGAACATGAGAAGGAGCTTGACTAGACAATTTAAACAATCTAGACTGAACTTTCATGTACCGGTAATTATATCCATATCCATAATGAAGGACATTAGTGATTAATTTCCTTTGACTATTAAAAGGCTCTTCGATTTAAAACATTAGCATTCATATTCATTTAATGGAAAACCCAGTTCTGCAGGTGACACTGTCAAATAAAAATTGGCAAACGCTTCCAATTGCTATGTAGTTGTGTGAATGAATCACACAACTATTTGTGCTATGTAGTTGTCTGAATGAAAAATGCTTTAATAGGGAGACACAAAATGCAATTGCTTGTAAAAGTCTAATTTTATCCTCATTACGTTCAAACTTTGTCCACTGGTCCAGTACTGGACTAGCAAAAGCTAAAGTGTTTGCTTTTTTTTTGGTGTTAAGCCCACATGATTTGTCCTTGTAGATAGGACCGTGAACCAGATTAGTAAGAAGAGCTTGAGAATGTTTTTTAAATAGGGACATTACAGGTACATTCCTCACGGTGAATCAAAGGGGTTGGTTTTCACTACAGTACTAGAGTATTGGACTTCTTTTGTTTTAATAACAAAGTATTCCCGACAACAGTAATATTCCACGGGAAGGGCATCTACAAAGAAAATCAATTATGCCATGACAAGTACATGTGCTCTATGTAGGTATGCATGTGCTCCAGGGACAACAACAGGCAGTCACAGTGCTGTTACGACATTGCAGCATCCCTGAGAGAAGGTTATGTGTTGGGGTGGGCTTGTAACTACACAAACCAAGTCTATTTATGTGGTATCACATCACATTAAACCCATATTTTTCCACACAATCCAGAGTTAACAATAAATACATTGCACCTCTTAGCCCCTAATCATATTCATTCATTCCTAGCCCTCCTGTTACCTCCGTTTGTTTCTGAGAAACAACGGTGCTGAATTACAACAATGGCCAAAAAGTAGAATGAATTCAAAAGCTTACCAGAACGATCCCCTATGTCACTGTAATGCCTTATATTACGTTTTGATCAGATTGTTACATTCATGACAAGGACAGGAAAAGATTATTGTTCGGGGGAAGAGCACAAGGAGGTGGGGAATTCACAGGCTGTCGTGGTGCATTACTAGAGTGTGATGGATCTCGGTCTTTACTATCCACCACAATGCAGAACACAGGGATACCTGTGGCACCGTTAAAGCTATCCTGGATCTTCCCCTGCCATACAGCACTATGACCATTTGAATCAGGTAGATGTCTTAGAATTTTGAAATCAATGGTTTGGGTATCAGGCTAGTTTCCTCATGTACAGTGTGCTAAAACCCGGTCGGGGATGTCTCTGGAGTTGAAGTATCAGCATCCTTACCGTCCGATCATGGTTGAGTGCTGTTGGACAGCAGCTTCCAGCAACCGTTCCAGAATCGTCCACTCCCCCATGGTCATCGAAATACAGTCACCACAGTCTGGGGTAAAAACTCCTTCAAGCTTTCACTTTTCCTGGGTTTCGCAAAGCTATCTACTGTTCATCCACCTTCATCCAGTTTGCTTGCTATCACCTATGTCAGTGGAACAAGCTCCTCCTAGTTTCTTCTTTGCACCTGACTGCTTTGTTCTTTGAAAGACTCCCTGCCAGACAGCTGTCTTGAGCAATGTGCTACCTGACCTTCTGTGCTTGCTGTGTACCACAGTGCTGCACTGTTCAATGTCTCTCCGATTTCCAGGTGCTGCAAAGACTGTCCTTTCCTTTTGCATGTAATGATTATTAATCCTAATCACTGCGTGTGACCGTAATGATCTTGCTGACTCCCCGTCCCCAACCCCCACCCACTAACCTACGAGACAATCCCCGCACCTGAAATGCACCAGCTCCTGTTGTAAACCCTCATTCTTCCGTAGTGCCGAGCATCTGCCTTCAATGTACTGTGCAGTGCCTACACTCAGCACTGAGCTGAACCCTCCTCTCCTGAGCTACACGCACATAGTGAACACATAGAGTAAAATCAAAACATACACATGCTCAGTTAAAGATTTTATTACGTGCCGCATTGTTTCTTGCAATGTGCAGCCTGTCACTTCTAACTACCCTAATATATCCTCCTGCAGCTGCAAGGCCTGATAATCACCCAGGCACGAAAGCGTACATGCACACATGCTATTTAACTCACCGTATTTATATATTAAAAATTATTCCTCACACAAGCGCAAACTAACACACAGCATACCGATGGGTCCCTGCCCTTTTCCCTGTGTAAACCCAGCGTTGCCATATCTATATCCCTGGCCAAAGAATTACACATCCACTCAAAATCATAGATCGATGTCTACATTGTAAAAACGTTTTACGCTTTCCATCCTTCCTCCTCTCCCTCTCTCCCTGTCTTTTTGTATTAGACTCCCTCTCTCCTTTCCGCTGTCACTGTCTATTTCCTTCTTAGTCTCATTCTCTGTTTGATTCCTTTCCCTTCTGCTAGCTCTTTCTCTCTCTGTCCTTCTATGAGCATGCCCCGCCCCCTCTCCCCCCGTTCTCTCTCACCCTGTCATGCTTATGTCCTCACTCTCTCTCTTTGGCTTGATCTCTGCTAAAAATGTGCTTGGATTGCTATTTGCTGCTTCATTGGCTCTCGTAAGAAATCTGTCCTCCCTATGCTATTGCTGCTCCGTACAACTCTCTTTTAATAGTAGTATTTGAATAAGGGATTCTACAGGCCCAACCCCCATTCTCTGCAGTCTTATCCACCCCCACCCCTCCACACACACACACACACACACACACACACACACCCTCGGTATGGGGTTCTGGTTGTACACTGGTGGTCTTTCTCTCAGAGGCACCCATCCCTTACACTTGTCAGAGGGTTAGCGAAAGGAATTACTGCCCTGCTTCTCCATTTCTCATTGTTCCCCCTTTTTCCTTTCCCTCCTTTCCTTTCTCTCACTGTATTATCCATCAGTTATGACAGGTGTGTTTCCCCCCTTTCTCTGCACTGCACCCTGCTTGCATTTTCCTGATTTTTTTTTCTCACCAATTTCTTGCACTGCAATCGCCATTCCTTCCTACCTCCTCCCCTCCATTTATAAATAAAGCTGGAAAGTACATTTTGTGTTATGACAAAGGATTTTTTTTGTTTTTTGTTATGTTTGAGGCTTCTGGCTGTGCAGCGAGGTAGAGAATGTCCACCAAAACATGAGCAGTTACATAGTAAGAGCCTCACTCTTCTTCTTGTCGACAGACCCCAAAAACACAAATGCACACGTAGCTCCCTTCAAAAACAGAGGGGGTGGCCTGGAGCTGGCCGAGGTTACGTATAGACAAAGATAGAGAGGGAGCTGCAAAGAGAGAGGAAGCCAGGGATTCAAAGCCACTAGGTCACCTTTTTTTCTTTCGTTTTTCAAGTGGAGCTAGAGGGGGGTATATTGTACCATGTTAACATTGAACAAATTGAAATTGTGAAATTGTGCAAAGTGATATCCTATAGAATTGTTATACCATGCATGAATCCTCCCTTATAGATTTGAATAGGCAGGGTCAGAGAGAGATGGGGTAAATCGTCATGGTTTATGAGTATAGAACACCATTTAATATAACTTCTTCGGTGGACCAATTCATTATTAGAGCAATATATCACTCCTTGCTCAGTTTGAACTATATACTGCTGTGTGTGGACTGATGTTTATGAATAAGAAGGGCTCTTGAGCTAAAATTTTGATGTGCATTATAACCACAAAGAAGAGGCAAAGAAACCCACGTGGGTTTTATTTTAATTTTGTTCCTGCATCCCTCCACATTTTCCCCTCTGTCTGTCTGTTTTGTAGGTGGCGCTGTATGTTTATCTGGTCAACTGATAAGTGTTATGTTTATTAATTTATTGTGGATCGTTCATTACTCACTGGTCCATCAGTGAAATGTCACACCGGGGACTGAAACATCAGACAGGGGAACCGCCAGGATAACCCTCACACACACGTATTGACACACTGATGAAAGGAATAAAATTTGTTTTCCTTATTGTTTTAAATAGCGGTTTCATTGTATAGCTACCTCGTCTTGATGTGAAAACATCAAATACTGTTTAAATAAATGGACAGAATTCCCATTTTATTTTTATACAAAAGTACTAGCATATTAGCAGAGAACCCATTCCTAAATGGGTTTTATTTGAACATGAATTCCAATCAATTAAATATGGTTATTAATTACTCAGGAAAGCATTGTTTCTTTGTTAGGAATAACAAAATATGTTAACATTTGAGCAGTGCAATCACACTTACTATTATACATATATTATTCTTAGGGCTAAACCATTCTAAAACAGCTCTATCCAGTAACCAGTAACCCTGGTTAATATTGCCATGTATTTATTAACTATCAATAAAGTTAATTTTGTGATTAAGAGGCAACTGAGGATAGGTAATCTGGATTAGAGGTCACTCAGGATTAATCCTACAGTGCCACCATAGGTCAGCAGTAAATTTGCTTCTTCTTGTATTAAGATTCTAATTATCTACCAAAAATAGTGATGATGAGTGGACTAACAAGGGAATTTATAACTGTTGGCTGAGTGGTATCTCGCAATTAACCTCTACAAATTTTTTTTGTTTGTTAGAATCAGTGCAACCACACTTAAATAGCATGTGTCGAAGACAACATTAAATGAATTTTTGAATTGCATTATTGAGCATAATATGGAAATAACAATTAATTTAGTACTTTTATTACTGTCAGCTTTATTATTACTGTGAAGGGAGAGACATCGGTAAGTAGCAGCAATAGATATTTATACAAGCACCTGTTCAACTAATCTGCTTTGCAAGTCTGGGATCCTATTGTTTTTCCTCTTTCTTTCTTTCTAGAATTTGTACGCCAGTAGACCCCATACCATTCAAGAAAATGCAATTGGTGGTTGCCATGTCAATGTTTTTTTTTATTTTGCTTCTGTGAGATTCTCCAAAAAAAATGTTAATAACTTCTACACCCATTGATGAATTTTGCTGTTAATTGGCAGGGTTATAGAGAGAAATTTGATAAAGCACCACAGAAAATATGGTGCTAATTGTAATAGCAAATATGTTAAAATTCCAACTTTGATTATACAGCCCTCCAAACCATGCCTATTGTCAAAACTATGAGCATCAAAATCAAAACCATGTGCATAATGAGGCATTGTATTTCTCAGGGCTTTTAATTGGAACATATATTATTTCATTATCGCACTTTCTATTTCATAATATAATTTTTCATACGCTCAAGAGGGCATGTCAATCAATACAACTGGGCGAGGTTAACAATGTCATTGGTCCAAAGTCCTTGCACAAGAGTGTAAGGCTACAATAGTAGTTGAAGTTGACCGTGTGATGGCATTGCCGCATCAGCTACTCTGCTCAGCAATTGATGAAAACATTATGTCTATATCAGAGCTCCTCCATCAAGCTGACACGATGAACACGATTTGACATATAGACAACTAGTCATAGTACCTAACTAAATTGCAAAGGAAAATTTGAAGGAATAAATGAATGAGAGGCAATCACATGGCAGCATGTGTGAATAAGCATCTAATCTCAATTGAAAGGCCCATTTCTTATCTAATCAATAAAACACTGTTTGTTGACACATATGTGCATAAAAACGGAGCCATGATCGACAGCTACAGTCACAATTAAGTTCTATGTTGCCTGTCACAGTTTGCTCTCACTTTTTGTTTTCTGTCAACTTCTAGCTCTTGTCAATTATCCAGTTAACACTCCACAGACCCATATGCACTGTTTTGCTCACTTCCGTTTTCATTGGCCCAGCACCTCCCCACTTTTAAATGCTTTTCATAAGTTTTCTATTTAAACCCTGGACTTGTTTTGGTTTTCTGTTTTGGTTTAGTATTTGTTTAGGATTTAGTTAATAATGATTGTTTATTTATTTGAGCTGTGCTTGGATTTGTTTTGGCTTTGGTGCATTTGCACCATGTGACATTGTCAAACCATTTTGCTGAACAGATATGTTGCATGTTCTTTGTGAGATGTTACAACATCTAACTTATTCCCTCATCTTTTGAGTTGGCCACGTGCAGATGGCCCCCGTCATTGCTGCTTGCAGTTATATTCATTTGTAGTAAGCTAAACTAGTCTCTAAACTAACATTATCGAAGAAATGTTTTAACTACAGACCGACTTTGTACACAGTACAAATTTGCAGTGACATCTCTCAAAACGTGGTAACTGCGGGCAGGTCCAGTTTTACCCTAAAATAGACCTATTTTACGACTTAATCAAATGCACAAACTTCTCCTTCTCTATAACTGCAAAACACATTGATTTGAGCTTTGTCCGTTTAGCATGATATTTGGAAGGAATGGAGATTGCAATGCTTCAGAAACTTGGGTCCCAGGGGATGGCCTCAATGGACCCATGCTTTGTGGCAGCTGCTTGAACCCCTCATTGCTACTTTAAGCTATATATTTTTTCTCAATTTCTACTATTTTTATAAGATTTAGTTTACAGTGATTTTTAATTTATGTGTTCTCTGCTGACTCTTCTAGTTCGGTAAAGGATGACTTACCTCTTCTTATTATTAATAGATGACACTCATGATCCCAGCTCATCCCTTAAATGTTTGATCGGATTCGAATTGGGTAAGTAGGGCATGTTTTTTGAGTGGTGGGGTTGACGGCAAGCCGGCAATTTTCATCTCGCGTAAGTTTTTACTACATCGTGGGCTGCCGGACATGAGCAGTCCTAGAGTAATTGGCTACCAGCAGCCTTGAAACGCAGATTATTTTGCATATTTTAAGACAAAAAATCTGTTCAGTCCAAAAAAAAAAAAACCAGCCTTTTGGGAACCTGTAACTTTCCAGCTTTTAAACTGCTGAAACAACAAGGTAAATAAAATGCAGACTATTTTACCTTTTAAAAAGTCTATTACAAAAATAAAAAATACTATTATAACGATAATATTGAAGTATTACTACTACTCTATAGGGAAAACACACGATGACACTCAGACTTCAGCTGTTGCATTATGAGGGCTCTGGGTTTTTATTTATTTATATTAACAATTGCCATGAGTGCTTGGGCATTTTATGAAATTGAGGACTACATTTAACAAGAGGTGGCAAGAAGGCAAACCAAGATTGTTGTGGGCTGAAGAGACCAGGAATTCTCAAATAAATTCTCATTAAACCAACCAGAAACCAACAAGATATTTTAAGAAAGATGCAGGCCCAGATGTTGATGCAGTGTATCCTGGGAGGCAAATGTGCAATGGTGCCAAGTAAGCCTATGCTGTAACTTCTCATGAGAAAACCAGCTGACTGGTGTGCTAGAATCGTAGTGGTCTTTAAATGGAACACTGAATATGTATCAGCCATTCAAATCTGGAAAAAGTAGACACACCGCTATCAGGAAACCTAGAGGCACCAAATGTGATGTAAAAATGCCACTGGGGTTTCCCCATATACATTCCCAAGCACCACCAGAAAAGAATATGACAAGTTCCCAAAGCACTGAAGAACCAGAAAATATTGGGTATCTGGGGCACAAAATAATCTCCTCTAGGGTAGAAACAGGATCTGAAAGGTGAAAGTGATTACATTCAATGTAGAGTTACCGAGTGGCTCAGTTGGTCATTCATAGACAGCCCTATGATGCAAAATCGCTGGTTCGAATCTAGATCACGTGATTTGACAGAGTAGGAGTCCCAAGTGGCAGAGAAAAACTTGCTGAGCAGCGCCCCCAGGTACCATGGTCTTAAGTCAGCAATGGGATGCAATCAGCTGCCAGCTAACAGTGACTTCTGTTGACTTTTGGCCCAGAAATGCTGTCAGAGGGACATTCTGATCCTGATGTTGGTACTCAACTTTCTTTTCATTCAATGGTATTGAAAGAGATTAGAGATACACAATACATCCCAATATTAACCAGAATTTATGGAGTGAATTACCAGGTGCACTCATATACATGTTCTGGTCCAATCCAACTCTGAACCGTACCTCTGTTTTTGGTGATCTTTCTTGGGGCTTGTGTTGAATGTCCCACCCCTCTCATAGCTCTCCTTGGAGTTGGACTAATCATAAAAAAGATCTCCATCTCCAAAACACAGATAAATACATTTGCTTTGTCAACTTCATTAGCCAGAATTATCAAGGCTTAGATTGCAGTGGAGCATATGTTGACTATTGTCAAGGCCTCAGTATGCTTTCTTTCTGTTAATAAACGTAGTAAATTACTCTCATCTTCCTTAAATCACCTAGTGAAGGGAGAGTTTCTTTGAGACTTAATTTTTAGTTTTGTTTTTTGCTTTCTGCGAAATTGGTAAGGTAGCATCAGTTTCTCTGCCAGAAGTGATGATGTGAAAGAAAAATTGCCCCCCAGCCTTTGGCAAAATTGTTGCAAGCGAATACCCTTGGTGGCTGAAATTGCCCTAAGCATCTGAGAACCTATGAATACAAGAATATATTATTTAGCCTCCTTCTACTAGAGATAAAATTTTAACACTTACCATCCTCTTTAGTTACCTTACATAATTTCTCTCTGTAACAAACTAATTTATGAAACACAAAAGTGGAATTTAATTGTATTAAAATTTTAAATACTTTATCATAAAAAGCATTTAAAAGTTGAATTTAAGATTTGCTGCCACTCTGCCCTACCCTTGATGTATACCATATTTCATAAGTATTTGCCAAATTTAAAAATTAATAAAAAATACATTGTTTCGGAAGTAGTTTTTTGTGAAATCCATCCCATTTCACTTTAATTATTTTTTAAATTATTGTGTGGGGGTTAAAAAAATTTAAAAAAAAAAGATTGAAGTGTCCAGAGCTATGATGACGTTGACAAGCAGCAGTCATTGAATCTAGTAGACTCATTTGGCCATAAGACAGTAATGTACCCTCCATCAGCATGCAGAAGAAAACTATTTTATGGGATTCAATAATGGAAATTATGAGACTTGATTCATGAAACATGACATTTTGAAACTGCCCCATAACAACTGCAAATTGGAAAAATGTCCTGAGATACAAGGAAATTGTACATACATCAAAAATACATGCAAACACTCCATGTTAAGTCTATGGATGAGGGAAAGCACATCATTCCTGGGTATTGAAACACAGTGACATTCTCTCTTTGTTGTTCATGTTTGGTGATCAACTGTGATAAATTCTGAGATAGAAGCGCATCAGGTGTTTAAAAAAATAACATTTGCACTCAGTGTGAGAAAAATCATAGATGACTATGTCATGCAAAAAGTTACACAAAAACATATTTCTGTATTGACACCTGTCTCCTCAGTATCATTCACATTTTCACATTTGAGAAAACTATATATTCATATTTAATTCCCAATTAAACGAACACTTCCTCGTTGTAACTTATGGTCCCTGGAAATGAAGGCTTAGACTTAAAATGATTTCTAAATTTGTCAGGTACTCTGTAAAACACAAAATGTTCTTATGTTCCTTATGTTAAAAAAGATGGTGCCGACCATGAATACAGGTGCATTGTGGGTGAACAGTGACTGAGGCGACGGCCATTTTCCTGGTGGATGCCCCTTGCTGCCATTGTGTGAGAGGCGCAGTAAATACTGACACTGCCGGACTATTAAAACATTTATTTCATTCTTTAACCGAAATTTGTGAAAGGTAAGTGCCAAAAATGTTGAGGCTTATGAATCTAAAATACTTTTTAACGCTTTTATAAAAGTTTGGAATGGATATAATTTGACTATATATATGTATATTTTATATTCGTCGATCCACAGAACAAAAACAAATTCGACTGCCGAGACGATATCGAAAACCCAGGCTCTTTTCTAGCGAGAGGGCTGAGAAAAATCCGTTTCACTTTGAGTGCTATTTTCTCTTTGGTTAAAAACAGTTGTCGATTGTTGATCTCTGCTTCGAAACAACTTTTTGTGTTCCCTGTGTTGTCTACTTTAATATTCTATTGATTTTGACCGGAGCAACCGTAGTATTTTCTTGTTTTATATTAAAGTTTATGCCCCTCTCCGCTATAACGACGCTGGCTTATACCGTCTGTCTTTGAAAAGCAGCCATGGTCTCCCGGGTAGAGGCGGGGCCTATGAACAGTGGAAGATGTCTGCTCTCGTGAAGTCTCTTTAGACTAAAATTTCGTCATTGGTCATTTGAAACTGCACCTACCATATGATTCGCTACATTGAGTTCTGGAGGCGTTTTTGACAAATGATCTGTAAACACATTGAAATGTATCCCAGTGCGATTTGGATTGGCTAGTTTGTTGCTAGGGTTTTTTTTTCGACAGTGTGGAAGTGTTTGTTATGATACGATATTCATGAACTATTGAAGTTAATTAATAAAGTTACGGGCTGTGTGCATCATTTTAATAAATGCGTTGTACAGTCAATAACCGTAATTTAACTATAACATGGTGTTATATGTATGCATGTAGGAATTTTTCGTTTTTCTTTGTTGTACTCAGTTGAACTGCCATGGCTCGTACAAAGCAGACTGCTCGTAAGTCAACTGGAGGTAAAGCTCCACGTAAGCAGTTGGCCACCAAAGCTGCCCGCAAGAGTGCCCCCTCCACTGGTGGGGTCAAGAAGCCACATCGTTACAGGTGAGGCTTATGTCCGGGAAACACACGGATGTATATTGTTCTAATCCCATATGATTGAAAATTATTGTTTTGTACATATTTAATAATTTGTAATTGGAAATCCACACAAATATGAGTTTTATGTTGGTATTTTTTATATTCTCCAAAGCTTGCTGCCGAAAGATGTTCTTTCAATAAATAGGCAGAAGTTTATACACATTATAATATTTGCTTGGTTTTTATTTGCAGTGCTCAACATTTGAAGAAAAAAAAAAAAAACAAGATGTATTATATTAAGTTATAATTTAGTATTTCTTAAATAATTACATTTGGAAAATTGTATGAATGAAGCCTTTCTTTTTCAGTCTTTCCTGCATTCAAAAAAATACTGTTGAAAAGTATGTCACTAGATGTTTCTTATTGTCATATAAAATACCATCTGTTGTATATAAATAGAACAATAATGAAAACTGTAACTGCTATGCCTATATATATATATATATTTTTTTTTTACTGAAACAAGCAAATCTAAACAGGCACAGTTACAAATACTTTTCAATGCTGTGCAATACATTAATCAGCTGAGTGCTCTGCCACTGAACTATGAGACGAAAGCTGGCTCTGAATAGCATATGGCTTTTACTGAACGGTAACCATATCATCATTAGTTTTAACATTTAGATTACAATAAATAGGATCTCTGTAAGATGAGGATTTTATGGGTAAATATACCCAGTATTTTTATAAAGAATGTCTTTCTCGGTCTGTGATGCAGGCCCGGCACTGTGGCCCTGCGTGAGATTCGTCGGTACCAGAAATCCACAGAGTTGCTGATTCGCAAGCTGCCCTTCCAGCGACTAGTGAGGGAGATTGCTCAGGATTTCAAGACCGACTTGCGTTTCCAGAGTGCTGCCATTGGGGCACTGCAGGTAAGTGTTTCAACCCTCAATGCACCTCTCAATGCCCTCTGCATATGAACCACACTCAAACAAGACCAGGTAAGACCAGTTTAACCCTAAACTGAACATATTGATTCATACTGATTGAATATTTATTGTCTGTAATATGGGATGGTTCATGTCTTTAATATATTTTTTTAAAGTTATAAACTACCCTTAACATTCAAATAAAATTCCTTATAACCAAATCGTGATTAATCCTCAGCTAATAGAACTATTGATTGTGAATGGTCATGCATAGGGGATTCTGGGGATTCTTCTTAATGTTAACATCGAGAAGACACCCCAAGGCAATTCAGAGTATGTCATTGTATCCACAGGAGGCCAGTGAAGCTTACCTGGTGGGCCTATTTGAGGACACAAACTTGTGTGCCATCCATGCCAAGCGCGTCACCATCATGCCCAAAGACATCCAGCTGGCACGTCGCATTCGTGGAGAGCGTGCTTAGACAGCCCTCAACTCAAATTTACAGCCAGCTCCCTCCCTTTTTCCCCCTTTTTCCAAATGCTGCCCCTCTTTCTCTTTCTCTCCATATAGGCAGCTTATGACCCCTGCCCTGTCATACAGTCTTGGCCCACTCCTTATCCTTTCCTTGTTAGTTTTTAGAGGAACTATGATCATAATAATAAAAAAGAGTTTGTAGGACATTTTCTGTCATAGTCCTGTGAGCAACAGACATGCTTTTTTGTTGAAGTTTGTTGCTGATCAGGCACATTTGCTAGCAGAGCGTAAGGGTGTCAAATTGATTTATACTCCAGAGTTCCTTTATGTATCTTCCTTAATTTACAGACAAGGGATGTAGAAAGAAAAGATGGGCTGTCTTTGAAATCAGATAGAGATGATGCTCTGACTGCTAGGTTGAAAGAATGAAAGGTGGTGCATTACAAGAGGGTGGCAATTGGGGTTGGTTTGCTGAAAGGAGCAACACTTCTTTAACAGGGTGCTAGAAAACTACCTCTGATCAACCATTCTTTTGGTGCATTGCACCATAGAGAGCAAAGGAAGCTTCTTGGTCAGAGTGTTGTTCTTGCGAGAGGGTTGCTTGTGTATGGATTTTCATTCTGTTAAGCAACACAAATTATATTCAGCTACAACATAATAATTTGTTAATTACTTTATTGATAATTACTGTTATTCTTATTGTTGGTATGGTATAATTTTTTTATATCAAATGTTTTTTTTTTTTTATCAACACAAAAAATTATTTTTAATAAGAGTACAATAACCCTCAAACGTTTTTGTAATATCAGATATTTTTAGTTTTAAATCAAAGCTTATGATTAAGATGGGCAGCCAGAGAAGAACATTATTTGGCAGTTCTTAATTTAGAAAATTTATATTGTTCTTGTAGTATTCTTGTATCATCCTGATTAGGATTCCATCCCTATTTTTTTGTTTTAAATTGGCATTGGATATTTCTCTGGAGACAAAGCATTTATTTTTACATTGATGGATTGAAATTTGTGGTTAGTTTAATTCTCTATGCTCTACTTTTAAATCTCACTACCAATCCAGCCTGTATCATTTCTCATTTTAGATATTCCATTATTTCATTAAAAACCTTTTTTATTTTATTTGTGTTTTCAGGTAATCTTTGTAATTCCCGGGTTTTTGAAATTAAGTTGGTAATAAATATCTAGTACATCGACTGATCTGTTTTGTGCTCCTTGTTCTACAAGCATTATTGAAGGTGTAATGATTTGTTATTTGTAAGGATTGAACGCTTTGTATAAAGGTCTTCACTTAATAGGTGGCAGATCAGAATGAAATGGGACACAAAGGTGACAAATTTAGGTGAACGAGGTAGAAGCAGACAAAGAGGTTTTGTGCAGAAAAAAAGAAAACAGCCACAAACTAAAAGTGAAAAATGGCAAGTCTGCAACGGGAGGTCAGGATCATCACAAAATGCAGAAAACAACGTTAACTTTAATTACACTTAAAAAAACATACAAATAATAATCAATTGATATGTAATAAAAGAAAGCGCTGTGGTAAGGACCTACATTTCTTCTATTCCCTGAAAGCAACGGCAAGTCACTGTTAAGTATTGATTCGCATGCTAAATGATCGATTTTGCTCCACTGGAAATTTAATTTTTTACTACACTTGGTAGAACTGGTGAACTTGAGGTCAATTTTCGACCGTAGGTCAACTGTAGAATTACAGGGTCAAGATCCCATAGGTTAGAAAAGCCTAGAGCCTTATTTTAAGCCTGGGGAATCATAAGACTTACAATTAATAATATGAGGCGTCTCTAATAATACCAAGACTCGACTTCATTAAATAAAATTGCTCATAACTTCATGGGGATGATCTGCAGAAAAATACTAGATAAAAAGCCAAGGGATTATCACTGTAACATCCTGAAAAAATATAATTTTCTCAACTTTGACAACTACTTATTTTATTCTGATGTATGCCTGATATTTAAAATTATTCATAATCTCGCACCCCCCTTCTTAGAGGATGCCTGGCCTATCCCTGCAGTGGCAATGCCAGCAGGACTAGAGCATCTACTAGGGGCGACTTGGTACCGCAGTTTAGAAAGACAGCCTTGGATCTGCTTTCTCGGTTAAAGTAGTGGGGACGTGGAATTCCAAACCCAGAAATATTAGAAATTGTAATGTACTTATTGTTCTGCGGTTGTTGTTTTTTTTACCTGCCCAGGGACAACAAATGCAAATTAACTGCTTGCTAACTCTGGTGCAATTACTTCTTAATTGTGCACTGTCCCTGTAAAAATAAACAATAAAATAAAAATAAACAATAAAATAAAAATAAATAAATGGAATGACCTGTCAATCAAATACGCTGCAAACAGAGGCCGCTTCGAGTCAACACAGTCATCATTGGATATCTTGCATATTTAACACAGTAACATTACCTTACTTACAGGAGAGCCACACCGATTCGCACAGAGAAAAGGAATTAATATAAATTTTCATTTAAAAAGCTCCACATTAGAGAGATATCAATAAAAAGTGTAACTAGCATGTGCCATTAAGGCTCATTCATGGCTGTCTCTAACAAGTCACCGAAAAACCATTACCCAATGTTACTATAGCAAAATATTATTTTTTAATTATGTGTGTATATATATATAGCAAAGGAAATTGTTGTTCTAAATTATGTTATGCAATCAGGCCTATGGTAGCTGTGCGGGGAATGTATTGTTTTTAAAACTCAGTGATCACACAAAATCTTATGAAATGCATCTTCAGTCAACAGAGAAAGGAACTGACAGTCAGCTGTTCTCACTACGGTGAGGTTAGGACAGTGCACTCAGCCCATAGAAATGACGTAACCATTCTGTTGTGATCCTCCAGTAAGACGGTGGCGCTGCTTCGTGAAACGAAAGGACAGATACCCATTTCTAGTCCTGCTACTGTCTATGACAACGATATGCATCATGTATTGGACAGAAACAACCCTACATATGCGCTCGTTTACTAGCGTATTAACGGACAGAAATTCGATAGAAATATAAAAAGAAAGCAAAACGTAATAGAAGGTTGGTGTCTTCTTGTTTTAAAAGACAGCACGGAGATTATTGTGTCTTTAGACTAAGCGGTCTCTCCTGTCCAGGAGTGTAGTTGCCACTCAGACGATGCTGCGGGACACGAAAGCAAGTTGTACCCTTGTGGAGGACAGCTTCAGTCGTTTCTCGTCCCAGAGTAACATATATGGGCTTTGTCAAGCTGGAGAGCAGGAATTACTTGCTGCAACCCTTAAAGGCAAAGTTGTGTGTTTTAAGTATCAAGACCTCAGACAAAAAATTAGACCTGTCGCGAAAGAGGTGCAGTTTACTTATATCCCAGGTAAGCGAAAGTCGAGAATCGTAATTTATATTTCTGGCACTTTATTTTCAGGGCTGAAATCATAAATGATGGGGGTCATTAATGCAGTCGATTTAATTAATGTAGAAGTGTATGTCAGCTGTTTTCTAACATTTAAATTGAATTGTGTGTAGCTATACCTCAACGTTTCTCTCCGTGTCTAATATGTACAAGCGTTTTCTGTTGTCTTCATGTGCAGTCGATGCAGAGATTGTATCGATAGATTCCTTCAATAAGTCTCCACCCAACAGAGGACTTGTCGTGGGCATCACATTTATAAAGGTCTGCCTTTTCAACATTACACATAAGCTTTTTTGTTTGCCTTTTTGTAACTTCCCAGATTAAACACCCCTCTCTGTTTCTATTGGTTAATGCCTTTATCGGGGAGATGATTTTTTTTGTAATCTTTCTTATTATGCTTGGGGAAAAAAGCAGTACTGGGGAAAGAAATATTTTCTCTTCTGCCCTGCCCTAGGACTCTGGTGATAAAGCTAGTCCATTCCTTAACATCTACTGTGACTATGAGCCGGGCTCCGAGTTCAACCTTGAGTCAATAGCACGTGAGTTTACAATGGAGCTTTCGTTACACACTCTGAAAACGAACTAAAGCGACGCTCAGTATAGTCCGCTATAGTACAGTAGAGTTTTTATTTATTTTTTATTTTCATTGTAAGAATTATATTAATTTGTTTTCAGGAGTGGAAATTTGTGTTATATTATGATGTACTTTGAAAGTGCTTTCTCAATGTAGAGCACTATAGAGCTTACAGAATGTTATTGCAGCACTTATTGTGCACCCCCATGTCCATAAGAAACACATGTGCTTATAACAACTTTGTCTTCATCAAGTTTTGATCTGACCCATAGAGAGCTGTCTGAATCTTGAGCTGCAGTTTACCCCCTTCCAGCTCTACCACACCGAGTGAGTTCACACATGGGTCAGCGTGGGTTATGCACCTGCGGGGTAACGACTGGTTAACTGAGGAATGTGGGTATCATGAAATAATTCACTTCTCTGTAATCTATTTTCTTGATAAAGAGTGCAATGTGGAGGGGGCTACAATGAGACTGTGTTCCTGCTCAGCGGCCACGACCAGCAGATTCACTTGTATAAGGAGGTGAGCTGATCCTTGCATTGCCCCTCATTGGTCTCCCAGTGTGGTCACCATATTGGGTATTACAATAAATCATGGCTGTAAATTCCCATGCGGTCCTAAAGTATTCCGTGCTTTTCCTAATCTTTTCAGAACGCCTCTCTGCACCAATTCGAGGAGCAGCCTGTTGGGAGGCTCTTCCCTGAGCTGCAGGACCCTCCCAGCAAGTTTGTTTGTTTGTGTTTGAGATCGGGGGGGG
>JAOVYW010069428.1:0-20991 GCA_025775045.1 Hiodon tergisus
GCTTCATTTATTTAGTTACCTGACGGTATAACGAATGGCCGCCGTTGATTAAATCTTCCCTGTCACCTGTTTGTTTATGAACCCAGGCAGGCGTTCCCTCTTTTCCATCACTGTAGAAAAGGATTTCGCCCCCAAGGAAACACATTCATTTCTTGGCACGCTAGAGGCGACTCAAATAAATCACAAGGTCATTTACGTTCAGCCCCCTGTTTTACAATGCAACATGCAGAATTCGGCTATTTTTGACATAATATAAAAAATAACAAATGAACCCACAGAACAATCCTATACGGCGCATTTTGGCGTTAGTGCTCAAATATTCAAATATGCATGCGAGTGATTTTGAAACATCTCATTTATCTTCGACAAACCAACCTGGAGTCACTCGTCTCATCTTTCCGTCCCACTTAATGCATTTGTGAATACGGGGGACATTTGATTTAAATGGCAATAGACTCCCTGTTCCAAGGGAATTTGATATGCTATCAGAAGCGGGGATCAAACGACAGTGGAGCGTGATTTAATTTTATTCATCATCCATCCACTCTCTATGCAGAAAGCATGAGGATGCAAAATGTAAGTCGTGAGGAGTGATTAACTTCTCGCAACTGATGCTATGCATGGCGGCCTCTTTTTTTTCCAAACCAACTAAATTATTGTCCTGGAGAGCTAACAGGTCTGAAAAGGACAATACACCTCCGGCAGGAGTAGAGGAATAGGACATCTGGGAAATATAGCGGGCTGTTTCTTGACACCAAACGGCATCGCCGCAGTTGGAACACGTTTGCTGACTTGGAGGCATCCGTTTGCCTGTAAGAGGCATCCGTCCACAGCTTTATTTGATAATCACTTGCTTTATCGCCACTGCGCTGCGCCCTGTTTCAAAGCACTTTGATCATTTTTGTAATGGAGCCGGTAATGCAAGCTTGATATACAATCACAGGCCTTATTGTACCGCTAGTCGTAATCACACCACGGAGCTCTGGAAACATTTTTCCCAGTAACAAATAAATGCAGTCTGATGGATGATAAATGTAGCAAATAATGGTAAATGGGAGTAAAAGGCTAAGTAGATAAGCGTTGAGCTGCAGTAAATTCTCAAGGATATGAGTGATCAGAGCTCAAGGTGGCTTTTTCTTTCTCTCCCTAAGCCAGGAGATTCTGAGTATTCATAATCAATGTGTATGGCAACAAACCACTCTATGGCATTACCAAACACAACAAACCTGTAGACCAGACCAGGGTGTATATAAAACAGCTCACACTATTGGGTTAAACTGTACACTACCAGGTCACTAATCTCAGTAATGTTGTTTTCATAGCGCGGGTCTGTACGTGTGCAGGACACTGAAAGTAGGAAACTTAACCTGGATATGTGATATCCCTGTGGACACCTACAAAGGGCAATTACAATCACAATCACTCCCAGACCTTTGAAACTTGAGAAACAGAAAATAAACATGTGCCCAATTAAATTACAAATGAATAAGGGCATTGAAAGGCATACCTGTAGCTAGTGTGCAAACAGGAAACCACAGCAGAAATTGCTGGCAATCGATCCAAAGTCTAGTGAGCAAATCCCTACTGCTCAATACGGAGCCTTGTCCCCCTGGAAACCCATCAGAGCGTGCCCCCCTGTTATCACCGGCATGCCAATCACTGTACTGCTCCCTGATTTTGTATTGACATTGCTCCACAATGCCAAGCACTCGGAAATTTAAAGGATTCCAGTGTGCTACCAATGATGCATGGTGCTTGGAGGTAGACGTTAAGTAACAATCCAATTCCTATAAAATGACCTGAAATCTCCAAAATGCACTACATGGCCATGCTTGTCAAAATCATGAGCATTAACATGTAGTTATTCCCTCCTTTGGCTATATTAGCCGCCACTATTCTGGGAAGGCTTTCCACCAGATTTTGGAACATTGCTGCGGCGACTTGTTTCCATTCCGCCACAAGAGCATGTTGTGAGGTCGAGCAATGAGGTTGGATGATTAAGCCTGGCTTGCAGTCTGCATTCCAAGTCATCCCAAAGTTGTTCAGTGGGGTTGGGATCAGGGCTCTTTGCAGGCCAGGCAAGTTCTGTCACACCAATCTCTACAAACTATTTATGTATGGACCGTGAATCATGCACAAGGCCATCGTCACGCTGAAACAGAAAAGGGCCTTCCTCGATTCTTTCCCAGAATCACCTAGAATGTCATTGTCTGCTATAGGGTTAAGTTTTCCCTTCACTGGAATTAAGGGGTCTAGCCCGAACCATGAAAAACAGTCCTCCTTCACCAAACAGCATTATGCACTCAGTTAGGTAGAGTTCTTCTGGCACCCGTCTAACCCAGATTCAATTGTCGGACCGCCAGATTGTAATTCATCACTCCAATGGCATCCAATGGCGGCGAGCTTTATACCACTCCAGCTAACACTTAGCATTGCGCGCATGGTAATCTTTGGCTTGTGTGTGGCTGTGGAAACCCATTTCACGAAGCTTTACGCAAATCAGGGAAACAATGTAAAAAAATGCTTAGGCTAATTGGTTATGGGTGATTTACAGGAGGATACCAGAAGCAGAATACTATTTCATAATAAAGTGACTTGTTATATCTTACTTTTGTGATTTGTATGAGAGTTTAAATATGTGTCGATAGTGCAATCAAAATACCTCTCTTTTGTAGACTAACTGTAACCAAAATAGCACTGTGCTTTTAATGTATCTGATCCACCCAGGGGTGTGCATGGTCCAAGAGTTGACAGAGACAGGGTTACAGGGAGGTGTTTTTTGCCTTTTATTTGGCATAATCACAACAGAAAAGCAAACAAATTTCTAATTACTTCTAAATCAAAACACCCTATTTGGGAAAAACTAAACGAAAATAGCTTTTCAAAATTATAAGGCACCCAAAAGTACAGCCACCACAACAGACTGTCCAGTCTAAACCCCTCTCTTCCTAGCCGGCTTTGAACCTGAGTTTGGTGTAATTAGTCAGACCACACTTAGGTGCATACTGAGGTCCAGGGTGTGGATGTGGCCCCACAGCTTTCCTGTCAGTCAGGGTAACGCTGGGCGTGTCCCCAGGGCTTGAGGGTGTAGCTCCTGGACGCATGCCAAAGTTTCCCACTTAGCTCAAGTCAATTTCTTGTGCTTCAGCAGTTGCTTCCAGCGTGGGCATACTAGAGCCCTGAGTGCTTTATAACATTTCACATGCAAGACCTTCACATGCAATACCTTCTCAGTATTTTTAAAGACTCTCTTGGTCTCGCGTATGAAGCCATTTACTGAACCGGAATTGTGGTCAAAGGCATTGTGAACCGTAATGCAACCTCTTTGCCTGAACAGACTTACCGTGTATCCTATTTGCAAATACCCCTTTACCCTTGTTACTCCTTCCTCGTATATCCCATTCGACTCCAGTCTGCTATTTCACTTGATCTTTTCTTTTTTAAAGATTGCACTATAATTCCTCCCAATAAAAAAAAAGAGTTGCTTTAAATGTGCATTGTAATCATGCAGAATGCACATGTGGCTCACAAATTCTATATAAATATTCTTCAAACTTACTGTTTAATAGCATGCATTTTAAATGACTTTGCTTACAGTTTTACACGTTTATACAGATGCATAGTTTTTCAAGGTACAAAGTTCCTCCTCAGATTAGATTAAGCTAAATATTAATGCGGTCCACACGCTAGTAAATTAATTTTTATTAAATTAATTAGTTATAAGTTAGGTAAAAAGCAACACTGACAAGAACTGCTGAGCGACAGACAATAAAAAAAGGTTTACAACAACATTTTGTGTTAAATATTTTTTCCCCCCAAAGAATTTACTGAAGTATTGTCAAAATAGAAACAGTTAATGGGCTCTCCGCAGCATCCCAATGAATACAAACAGTAACACGCATTGACAAAAGAGTACTTAGTCATGATTCCCCCCAAGAGCAAGCACCAACTGCAGAAACTTGCAGATGCCCATTTGTCTATGTCAGTGTGTGACATGACTGTGCTTTAGCAGGTAGCCTCGTTTACATATTTCACACAATGCGTCCTACCACTTGATGATGTAGGCAGCAACCCCATTATAACTGTGCCACTTTCACTTGAAATGTGGGCCAGGGCCAAATCTCCACTCACCACATGTCTGCCTCTGCAGACAGGTACACGCATGTTAGTTTAGATTCAGCACACAGCAGCGGATGAGCAGTCATCAAACAGACACGGCAACAAAACCCCGTGGGCACAAGTTGCGTATTCACTACGACTGACAAAATATCTGCCGGACAGCCATTGCAGCCACGGGAGAGGGCAAAAATTAAACCTCAAAGAATTATTTTTTTGTTGACCTTGTGGCCTCTGAAACCCACTGTCAAAGTCATTTGGATAAAGACCGCTGAATTGGTGCCAACAAGCACCTGTCTGAGCAGGAACATTTTATGTGGCAGCCACTCAATTTAGTGGAATCGCGTGTTTGAAAGACGAGGTTGACACATTATTGACAAACAAATATCAAAAGACTTTGCCTTTGCTCTTCAAAATCAAGTTTGATTAGCATATAACATTTTGATAGTTATGACATTTCCGCGGTTACCACGTGCACGTCCATTGATAACAATTGTAAATAAAGGGTACTGACTGTTCCAGTGTGCTATGATAATTGGTACGCTGACATGTGGAAATCAACCATCAAAGCCCTATAGATTGGACAGTCCTCATCTTAATCTCACAATGAATTCCGAAACCTTGAAGAAACAGACTTCGTACATTTATTGGGACCGCAGAACGGTTGCTTTGTTCCACGGAAGCAGCAGAGGGCTCTAATGGCCTCTGACAAATAATTCATTGCAAAGAGCCCACATGCGAAGAACGAGAAAGTAAAGCAATGCAATGCAAACTCCTGTGCCAGCCTTCTATCACACACAAGCTTATGTTTGATCCTCTGCAAAAAAAAAACACTGCAAAAAATGGCGGTGATTTATAATTGCTTCATACAAATAATCAATATTTCTCTTTTGGCAACCATTGGAGATAGATGGTTGAAAAGAAATGGACATCGTAAATTACATTTAAACGTAAAATACAGTTAAACAGCATTGGCTGTGTAACAGCATATCAAGCTCACTGTTTGTTTACGGTGTACTAAATGAAACAAACAAACAAACAACAACAACAGAAAACAAATAAACAGAAATCACTTTAGTAACTCACTGCCGTTTCCCTGTGCAGTTCCGGTGAACAACAATGCACACACAAATTCCTCATCTGCTCAAGTTACGTATTATGTATAGTAGATTACAGACCGATCCTGTTAGTAAAATGTGGAGCCTGTGGGGCAGTGTAGCATGTCACACAGGATTGAAGAAGTAAGAAAGTAGATTGCCCTACTTACCGCTGCCGATTAGGTTAAATTGTTCAACGGGAACATGTCAGTCTGCCTTTGTCAGATAGCATGGCTTTCATTTTTCGGTTCTCTCAGTTCTCTCTAAAGTAAAACAAAAGCAATATAAATGAATTAGTGAGTTGTGCTTTTTGTCCAGAAGGTCGTGCTATGGGACCTGACCAAAGCATTTTAAAGAAAACTCAGATAATGGCACAGTCTCAAAAAAAAAAAAAATAAATAAATAAAAATGCCCTCATAGTATCAGGAGCAAGGGGCGGACTTAATTTCCTCTTTCCATTTCCCTGACTTTTTCTTCTGAATTAATCTCCCCAATGTAGGAAAATGTCAAAATGAGAAAAAATATGTATGTTAATCTCATGAAATAATATGAGCTAGAGAGGGAATTCGCTGGTTTGAATCCAGCTCATGTAATCTGGTGATTGTGACCCGGGGAGCACATCGGTGGCGTACGGTTGGCAGAGTGATGCATGGCCTCGGGTGGGTAAATCGGCCCACTAACAAGCGTCTCCTACTGGCTTACGGCCAGCAGTGCGGTTGAGAGGGACGTGCCTCTCCTCCAATCGTCCGTAACCTTTGGTGCCTGCCGTTTAGCTGGCAGAGTGGTAAAGCGATGGGTGGCTTGAAGGCAGCTAGGATTGGAGACGAGGCAGCAAGCTTGAGAAGCACTGACGAAATTGGCGATTCCAAATGGGTCGGGAAAAAAGTAGTGATTCCAGATTCAATTTAGAAGAGGAAACGGGAAAAAAAACGACTTCAACTAATAATAATAAAAACAATACTGACAGCAATAACCATTAAATTCAGACCCCATTGTTAAGAATAACTACTGAGTATTTACACAGGATGCATAAATAGTGGAAATCAAATACCACTAAGATAGGATGAGATTGATATTAGCGATATTAAAGGCAGCCGTCAATGTGAACGGCTTAAGCCTCTTCCAAACCACTTTACAATATGAGTTTCTCACTGGACTGATTGGATGTGAAATGACTAAACTTTAATTAACTGAATGGACCAATTAAAGTCTGCTTACAGAGAACTAACTGCAGAGATGGTGCTACGTTTATCCTGCAGTCTGCTGGTAAATATAAATGTACATAACTGCAGCTACAATTTTGGCCAACAGAAGGCTATTACACATATTACATGAAATGAGCATAGCTCTCGTCTTTATCACATTTTCATGTTCAATTTAATTCAATCTACTAACTTATTATCCCTCCACAGTATTGTGTCTCAATATCCTTGATAAATGCAAAAAGTCCCACAAGTTTATTTTCCTTTTTGTCAAAAAATCCGCAACAAATAGATATACGAAGTACTATTAGTGTAATATGCCCTGACTGTGCAAAAATATGTTCAAACAAAATTCTATTATTTTGCTTAGAAGAGAAGATGTGAATGTTAATACGGCAAGCCAAGTCATTTGTCATTAAGAGATATCTCAAAATCTGTGTATATACATATGTACCTTAAATTAAACTCCAGACATGTCAAACTATTTCAATCTCAAATTAAAATATCTCAAACTAAATGTAAGATATCTTAGTTGAGCTTATAGGACTTCATAGTACAATCCCTTAGAATAATCGACACTTTCTTGATATCTTGGGTGGGGGTAGGGGTACTAACTTCATTGGGGTCATCAGGTGGGCACCTTCCTTCCTTGGTGTTCTGTTGATAGGACCACGACACCTCCAAAGGGCTCAATAGTGACACCTGGCGTCCCAGGTGCACCCCTCTGCTTCTACCCCTCTTGGTCATTTTGCAGCCCAGTCGGGATCCTTTCATTTTAGCCACAGCCAGTTGCTGCTTCGCTCAGCAGCCTCTTGACAGTGACCTGACGGCTTGTCGGAAGGCCTGTTCTCTGACTCCCAACCCCTTCAGCAGCATGGTTATTGATATGGCTACAAAACCTCTACAACCAACCTCCACAGGGAGCAACTGGGTTCGCCAGCCTCGTTGTACTGCCTCGGCAGCTAGGTTTAAGTACTTTTACGTAAGCCTTTTACGTTCATACGCTTCACCAACTACAGTCTCCCATGGCATTGTTAGTTCCATGATGAACAGGGACTTTTGCGAGGTTGAACACAAGATCAGGTCCGGCCTGAGATTAGTTCTCAGGTGGAAAGATGAGCTTCTGGTCTAGAGCAACCTGCATTTTCCAGTCCCGGGCAGCCTCCAGCAGGGTCGATTCCTTTCTTGCAGTTGGCTTCACTGGAAGTTGTCCTGCTCTTATGAAGGTGGTGGTTTTTGAGAATCCAGGCATTGGGGGCGAGAGGGCATTGGTAGTAGTTCTCCTTCCTTCCAGGGTAATCGCCAATTGTCTCAGGACCTGGTTGTGCCTCCGGTTGTAACGGCCTTGGGTCGAAGTAGACAGGGTCTACTTCCTCCCAGTTGCCAGTCTGGGAGCAGCTGCTTGTATCAAAACGTCTTGAGACTCGGTCAGGGTCACGTCCAGCCTCACTTTGGTGCATTTGTACTCTTCAGTGAGGCTAGAAACAGGCAGTTCCAGAGCACCGTTCTCATACAAGCCGATATTGCTGAGGCAACGAGGGAGTCCAAGCCACTTGATGTAAGAACTGACTGTCCTCTCCAGCTTCTTGACTTTGGTAATGGGGACCTTGCAGACTGTTAGAGGCCACATCAGACGGGGCAGCAATCCAAACTGCAGGCACCACAGTTTCAACTTACCAGGAAGCAAGGTCTTGTCTATGCTAACAAGGCCTTTGATGGTTTCTTCCCTCTGTTAGTCACTCTAGTCCTTGAGTGTACCATCCCCCTAAGCTCTTGACTGGCATCTCCAATACCGTCGGTCCAGGTGTTTCATCGATGTGGAATCTTTGGTCTACGAGTTTCCCTCTGACGATGGATATGCTTCTGGACTTGCTGGGTTTGAACTTCATCCGTGCCCACGTTATGTTGGCATGAAGCTTTTCCAGTAGACGTTTGGTACATGCGATGGCTGAGGTCAGGGTGGTCATGTCATCCATGCAGACACACATGGGAGGTAGTAGCTGTCCAGACTGAAGACGTTCTCCTCCTACAACCCATGTGGAGGCTCGGTTGATAAATTCCATTGCCATGGTGAAGGCTAGAAGGGAGATGGTGCAACCCGCCATAATTCCCACTTCCAATGATTGCAACGATGTTGTGTACTCTGTTGCTGTGAGGCAGAATTGCAAAAAGTAGTTTCTGACCAGGTGTGTGATGGTCATTGGCAGATGGAAGAACTCAAAGGCTGTCCAGAGAAGAGAATGAGGGAAAGCATTGACTAGGTCCAGGAATAAGATGTGCAGGTCGCTTTCTTCCCTCTTTGCAGTCTGGATCGGATGCTACATCATGCTTGTATGTTCTAAGCATCCCGAAAAGCCTGGAATACCAGCTTTCAGTACCGACGTGTCAACCAAGTTGTTCTGTTTCAGGTATTTTGTCATCCTTTGAGCAACAATGCTAAAGAACAACAATGCTTTATTAAAAAGGAAATTTGAGATATCGGATTTATTGTCCCAATTACAGATATCTCGAAATTGAGAAATAATAGAGATATCGTAAATCTTGAATTGCACAGGAAGCCATTTTCACTGTTGGTCATTTTGAGATATCTCAAATTGAACAGGAACTCATCTTGAATTGCATTTCAGATATCTCAAATTAAATAGAAGTAAATTTGATACAATTATATCTGCCATTAATTTGAATATACCTTGCAATGGATTAATTTGAGATCTGCAATTCAATTTAAGGTATCTTGAAATGGATTTAGTATGTGATTTCTGCAATTCAATTTAAGATATCTTGAAATGAATTTTGAGGTATCTTTAAATGGCAGTTTGGCTGGCCATAATGTCAATGGCTTTCCAAAGTAAATCCAGTTAATCAAAAAAATGAAAAGCTAGGTTGCTCTCTGCTTAAAACGCTATTAAATGTATTGTCCCTTTCAGGATAAGAGTAACAATGCATAAAACTAGCATAATAATAACCCTTGGATTTTTTGTGCTAGGGGAGCACTGAACTAAATATCACACAGGGCCCCTGAAGAAGTGGATCCAATTCTGCTGCACAGACCCATATATCTGTATGACACATACAGACCTGCGTGGAGGCTCAGCTTGGGATACATTTTAAATCATCAAAGATATACTAATTCTCATTTTGTTTTGTTCAATTTTGAATACCTCAGACCACTCCCCAAAAAATGTAAAAAAGCTTAACCTGAAACTCAGTTAGTTTCCCACAGAAATCCGGAACGCAGTTCGCATTTCAATAAATCAGAAGACTGTGGATAATGTTACATAATTAGCCAGTGAGGATGCAATTTGCATTTCAGTGAAAGAGGTGATAGTTAAAACACCCGCGGCAGCTGCCATCCAGTGAAGGTCTGCGGAACGTCGAACGTGGAGGAACCAAGAAGTGGGGAGAAGTTTGGATTCTTTGGGCTGGGGGGGGCGTCTTTTAATAATTCAAAATAATGGCTCCATTTAGCTGTTCAATGACCCATTTTATAGCTCTGAACAGACATTGGAAGTAAAGTGTCCTTGGCAGCATCAATCCTGCAGCTGCACCCGCCCACCTTCAATCAAGAGGGTGAGAAGTCTTCCATACAGAGACTGGGATAAGTCAAAGATTTTTCCATGGGCATATTTGAAATTTAAAAAAGTCCCATTGTTAGCTGCGTTGTTTGGTGAATCTTCAGGAAAGTCTAGGGAGAGTCCGATGTAAACATTTAAAGGGATGAGCTGAGGCCTTTCCTGATGATACCATGGCTTCCAGCTCAGTAAGAAGGTGGTGGTGACGGTGACTCCTGTCTTTTGAAGCATGTCCTAATAGTGCTCCCAATGTGTGTGGCTTTGATTAGTCTCCAGTTCGCAGGTGATATGCAGGTGATGAGAGAGGCAGGGGTGCAGGGGGTAGATGCGGGTCCCATATGGTCAGCAAGAGCAAAACGGTGCCTCTCCAGTGGACTGGCCATTAGCCCCGAGACGCCTCGCTGCAGCTCTCATCTGACCGGCTGGCTCTGGTCCACAACAGTGCAGAGAGAAAGGCGTGACGGGGAGGTGGGAAGTAGCCTGCCATGGCCGAGCTCGGGGGTGATGGGAACAGTCCAACCGATAGGCAGGGCATGGGTGTCCTGGCGAGGCTGCATGCGAAGAAAGAGCCATGGCAGCCAGCATCTCTTTTGGCTTCTCCAATGGACTGACATGCCAACATAGATGAAGGCGGGGGCTTGACATCAATCTAATGTACTTCTTTAATGTCAGCCACAGATGCACTGAATAAATTATTGCTGTTCATGAATACTGATTAGCTGGTAACCACTCTATTACGTTCAACATGTATCCCGGGCTGCATGATTGAAGTTACAATCAGAGGAGCTTTCCTACCATTTAGAACCATTTAGTCACTGCAGGAATCTTTTTTTTTTTTTTTTTTAATCTAAATCTGTCTCAAAAAAAAAAAAATCTAAGTAAACAACATCCTTTATAAGTGATCTGCCCTGGATCACTGAAAAGAAATATGCAATGCTCTGAAATCATCCTTGAACCTAAACCTAAGCATGCTCTCTAGCTAATGGTCACAGTTACACCATTCAAAAGACCACTTACGGCCACAATTCGGCTCTTCCCTCCGCACCTCATTAATGGCACTTTGGAAATAATGCAGAATAAATGGATAGGATGTCAGAATTTGGGGTTTTTTATTAACCAGTTCATGTATTTTACTCTGAATGAGGCTTTCCTTTTATTGCCTCCTATCCTACAGTATCCTACAGTGCAGTATCTTTCGCTTATGCATGATACCAGTCAGAATGTACTGGGAACACTTTCAGGGAGTATTGTGGAGTATATTGTGGAGTAAAATGTTGGATTCTGCTGCTTCACATTGTGACTCACACGTAAAATGACATCAATTTTGCGGTTCAAAACATCTGTCTACCTTGATAATTCATGACTTTGGCCCAGGCCAATAGTCTCTCTCTCTCTCTCTCTCTCTCTCTCTCTCTCTCTCTCTCTCTCTCTCTCTCTCTCTCTCTCTCTCTCTCTCTCTCGGCGTAGAGAGGGTGATTTACAGAGAAACCAATGAAGTGAAAAAACACCACAAAATCCAATGAGATGAGTTTCTGTTGAGCTCATAATGGGCTTGACAGTGCTCATATGGCATGGATGGAGAAGGGTAACACTTCACAAAGCTGACAATTAGGCCTGGTGCAATCTGGTCCGAAACCGTGAAGCTGCTCCCAGATGAAGAGGGGCTTTGATGTTGATTCAGGGCCATGCTGGGTGAGGTCTAATTGCAAAAGATTTGAGATAGATCTTGGCAGTTTGAGTAGCGAAATAACCACGGCATCTATTCCACTATAAGTATCCACCCCAATTACTTTTTTTACTTGTGAGGTTGGTGACAGGCTTCGAGAGTGGAAAGCGGAGACTCTGTTAATGACGCTTCATGTGTGATAAGGTGTGGATCTGAGCGCTTTCCCAAAGAACCAGAGTGTAATTGTTAGCGGTTAATATTTCCCCACGCCATTTACGGCTTAACTATGTGCAATGGAAGGGAATTCAAAGATAACTGCTCATAATTCTGTCAAATAAGCAATCTTGACCGAGCAATCAATTTTTTCTGTCAAAGCGACATCATGTGTGGGTAAAGCAGAGAGAATTATGGGTAGAAAAACTGTGGGTGGAACAGGTCGGAAGAACAGTGTGTTTTCAGCTACTGGGCATGTTTCGGCTGTTCCGGCATTAGAAACTCTATGAAATTAGCCATGCTGCGGAGTAATGCGGGGCAAGGAAAGAGTTAAGGATTATAAATCCCATTTAAAATACAGGCAATCTGAATAAAATGCAGAGATATTAAATATAGATTGCAATAATTTGAATTTTAAAAGGCCCCAGACTCCCAATAGGTTTTCGGAAGGACAAAAAGAATGGGTGAGTGCAAGGCTTTGGTGTGCTGGTCTGATGCTGAAGGAATATTCAACAAGACTTTGAAACAGGGGGCTCTAGGAATGCATGGATGTGGGCAGAGTCTTTTTTGGAAGAGATGAGAATGCCTTCGAGAGACTGATAGCTGTTTTATTCTGTCTCTCGGCAAGATCTTAAGGTTATTTTTAGAAAGGAGACATCTGATAATATTTCTTACTGCTTGCTACTTACTGTATTTTCCTTTTATGTTGGTCTACAGCCATATGTACTGTGTTTCTGGAGAAATCACTGGACATTTTCCAAGTTTGATCCCCTCCTCTCAGACATAAGGATACTCTCCATGCTACGCAGTAAAGAGGCTAAGCTCTGTAAGTTCGGCTTGGCAGAACACATGCACTCCCTAATCTGGCAGGCTAACTTTCAGTTGGGGTCAGGTTTAGCAAAACAGAGGCTGAGAAAAATAAATTCCTAAGAGATTATGGTCATTTTTAAATAAACACATGGGCCAGAGCAATTATTTAGATAATGTCAGAAAGCACGCCGGCCTTCCATTACTTCTTAACAAATTGTATGAAAGGTGTTTACCATTTCGAGAGGTTCACTAACTGGTGAGGGTTAGATTGAGTCAATCTTATTTCTCATTTAGAAGGTTTCATGAAGAATGACAAAAAACAAATTGAGTTCCAATCAGGCTCAGTTCTCTATCTGAAGGTATAGAAATGAGGAGCCCTTCTGTTTCTGCCTTGCTCAAGCAATGGGGGTGCAAACATGTTACACTATTGGACCTGCGTATGGTGAACCATTTAACAAAAGGAGGATTCAAAATAAGATTCATCGTAATGGGAATATGGTGTGTTTAATGTAAATAGATAGTGTCACTCAAAATAATACTGTTGTGCATTGAGTAATGGTGAAACACAAGGTAAGGTTACTGCATGTATAGTGATTTCGTAGAAAAAATTTACACTCTATGGGTTTACCAGTTAGCTGTACCAGTAAAACAACATGGATTTAAATTTAAGTTGCAGTGTGATAATCATCGTGCAGTATGATATCCCTCTCACAGATCACCAAAAAAGTATATTCCATGGCTATGCATTTGGAGTGTCTTATTTTTAATAAGTAATGGAGCAGTAATTAGTAATATTAGGCCAACTTTTTTCTCTGCCTTTAAGCATTAATAATAATGTAATATACTACAGCTCTCATATTAAATGATCACATAAGTCTCCTGCAATATTAATAACACTTTAACCCACTACACATTTAAATTAAGGAAGGAAAATCAACCAGCATTGTGCCCAATTAAATTCTAATAAAAAATAGGAATATGGCCATAACATGTTGAGTCACAAAATCCAGTTTAAGAAGCTTGTAAATAATACAAAACCGTTTACTTAAGAATCTTTTAACCCGAATATTTTTCAGTGAGCCAACGACCAGGGGGAACACACACAGAGAGGAAATATCTCAAATATAATATGTAGCCAGGTCTCTCGCTGCTAATCAATACTCTCTGTGAACTGTGATTTGGGAGATTAACGTAGGCCTTTGAGTGGCAGTCCCTCACAGTGGGTGCTGTTCTGACCGCTTGGCCTTCTCCTCTGGATCGGGCATTGCTGTCCATCTGATTGGCAGCAGTGGGAGATAGACATTCAGTGTTTGAAAGCTACGGGCCTGGCAGAATGGAACTTTCTCATCTCCACAATGTTTGGCACGGTTAAGTCAAAAGGACGATTGTAATGCGTTTCAGCTCGCCATCGCTATCTTCTTCACACGAGCAGCTTAATGCAGTAAGACAACGGGATTTTTTTTTCTCCAAATTTGAGTGAGGAGCTTTTTTGATACATCAACTCGATTTCTAAAATTTGCGATCACTTCATTCATTCTTCACCACGGAGAAAGCAGAACAAGTTTTAAAAATGGACAAGAAAACGTCTAAAAATGTGTTGCCCTAATTGACCGTCCTCAGGCTGGACGATGAACAAAATACAATCTGATGCTGTCCTTTGTGACAAACCAGCACTCATCAAAGCTCCATCATACTTCTCTTAATCGTTGATGAGGCAATAGTTGCTCTGTTGGATTACGGAAATATTTTTAATATATATTTTTATTTAAAAACCCTTGCTCACATCAATCTGTATGTGGGTTCTAGAGGTTCTCCAGGGAATCTGTTTACAATCTATGTATTTCTGATGCATATGGTTGATTGAATAAGCAGTATAATTTTTTTAATGTAATATCTTTTAAGGTCTTCACAGGGGTTTACACATGGTTGTCATTAACTTAATTTTAAGTATATTAACTTAAATTTTAAATGTTGGTTTTAAATCACAGATCCATTGTAGAAACAAAAGCAACACATCTTCTAGTTGACTTTCATGTCACCCTTTGTTGCCTGTTGTTACGGGGCAATTGTAAATTGGTCTTGGTAATCTTCCCCGATCTTACCATGTTAAAAATTAACATTTTTCATAAAAAATTTTTCATACTGATTTAATTCAGTGTCTCTAATGCAATAATTACAAATTGTTTTGCATATCCTCATTACATTCATGGAAAATAAAAGCACTCTGCCATCTAGATATTTTAGAAACATAAAATAGTGACAGTGGAAGCAAGTGAACATGGCCTGGCCCTTGCTAGAGTGGGGCTTTTCTCATGCTTTCAATTTTCTTCTTAATTACTTTAATAGGATTTTAATGACAGAGGAGCAATAAGGTGTGGGGCTTATTGTTGCTTGGGGAGATAAACAGGGCCGTCATTAACTTGACAGTAAATGAAATGTATCCAGCCAATTTATTTCACTTGCATTATTTGCGACAGCTTTGAGGACGCATGACTGTGTCAGGGTTGAAACACTCCTCAACTATGCCGTTTGTCCGGCAACAACATTTTTTTTTCAGCCATTCGTTCCAGTCCCAACGTGAAATCAGAAAAAATCAAATATATCCATTAACATCAAAGTTGTTCAGCCTTTCCTTTTAAATATAAGAACGGCTATGTCCCATGTCCCAACAGATAAAAGCGGCACACTTTAAGTTCGACACATAATTGTACTATCTGGTAGAAGGCGGTCTATGTCCCATACAAAATGACTTCATTGTAATGCACAGTTAATGGAATAATTCTGTTTTAATGGAGAGTAGCGATGAAGAATAGCTCAAGAATGAGGCATAAAAATTAGGTATAGTTAGTAAAAAGCTAATGTTTCTTTTAAAGTCAATGTTTCTTTTGCACATTAACACAAGAATGTAGTAGGGTGGCAGACTTTGGAGAGAGCCATTCTCTGAAGCATGCACTACGGAATCTCAATGCATTTTGCTTTGGGGAACCACTCCATTTCGACTGCCATTTACCTCTCTTTTCAGGCTCCGTGTTTGAATGGTAATGTACTTCATTGAACGCCCACACGAGAAACAGGCACTGACAATGAGATTAACGTGCTTCCTTGACTACATGGATCTTCCACCAACCCTGTCTTGCGTTTGAAAGGTTTTCAGAGGGCTGTTTTTGCAGTCGGCGAAATAGTAGGGATCTTCTGAGTGACACGGAATGTAATTTGGCTTTATATCGCCTATGTAGGTTGGAAGGATGTTTTCTCATTCTTCTGCTTTCCCATGGCCCCTATTTTTCTATTGTGTCTCTATTCATGTTCTGTGTTCTCTACATGGCTGTATAAAAACAGAGAAACGTGAACCTACACACAAATGTGTGGACATCTTGGATTGTCTTTGAGCCCTGAAGGATAGGAGTGTTTTTTCTGTCTAGAAATGTAAAACACTGATACAATCTTCTGGCAGGCTAGTTTACAAAGAGAGAATAATGTACAGAAAAGCAAATCCATGGACTGTCTAATGAAAATCTAATGACATTCAAGCTGTCTAGTTTGTCTGACTCCCAGCCGACTCAAGTCCCAATGACAGAGGCATGCCTGACCCTGACACCGTTTTTTGTTCAGGTTAAATAAAAATGGACGCTGGCGATTTGAGCCTTGTCTTCTCTCCTGGATCAAACAAAATGAGGACCTCAGATTATGCACATGTGTATTATGTGTACTTTGCTGGAACAGATCTTTAGCCCACAGCCGGAGGGTTTATCTTTCTGCTGGACACGCAGCCAGACACAGAGCCAAGAGGTGCCGCGCCCGGTCCACTACAGCCTGGTCTGCCCCGATGCTCCTGGAGCAACACAAGGGTTCTCGGTGATACTGCATGGGCATCAGAGTTTTATGTTTGTGGTGATAACAGGATACTTTCCAAAGAAAAACTGTTCTGTAGTGTTCTTAAGGAGAAGCTGACAATTGCCACCTATAGAGATACCCTCCAGATGAATTAAAAGCAGTACTTAGTAGACTTCATTCTAGTCCTACACAAGAAATTTTATATTCTGGTGCACAGCACTCTAAGTCACACATAAAATGATCCCCTTGAAATGCACAGTTAAAAGAACTGAAAGACCAGCACTAAACATGGCTATTATATTATTAAAGGGAATAGCTACAGTGCATAAAAACACAATTGACTGATTTTTTTTCATATAAGAAATATAAGGAAAAAAGTAATCTTGGGCCATTCAAGGGAATTTGTTTTTCACTCTTGCAATACCTTGTGAAGTACCCACTCCAGCCACCACATTGCATCTGTAAACACCACCCAGGACCTCGAGTGACATGTCAGGGTACATTGGTTTTTAGCTCTTAAGCCCGTTTTTTTTAAATACATTTTTATGGCGGGAGCTTTGTCACATTTCAAAGCGAACTCCATTATTCCTGAATTTACTTTCACAAAATATATGAAATGTTCGTATAAGGGCCGGGTCACCTGAATTGCTCCAGGCAGAAAAAGGAATTAAGGTCTGATGCTCATCTCCTGGCAGCCCCGCTAGAAATAGACACGGACAAGTATTGTCATCAGTGCCTCTAATGAGCACTAAGGGGGAAAAATAATCTGCAGAGATACTTCAGAGAACGCCGTGTGGGATCACGGCAATTTTGCTGTTTTTGAAACAGCGGGGAGGAAATCAATATGAGGAACAGTGCATTTTATTAGTTTTCAATGCCATGCACCCAGAGCTGCTTTATACTAAGAGATGGCAGACAATGGGGCTATTGTGAATCTTTGATTCAAAATATTTTGCTCCATTTGGAGAATGCAAAAAGTAATTTCATTTGGTCCTTCTTTCACTGGTCCATTTATCATGTTTTAATAAATACCTTAAGGTCTGAACTTTCCGTAGGCCAAGTTGTAAAACCGCCGTAACCCACGTATAAATGCCTTGGAGTAAAGGGGAACCCAATAACATAAAAATGTATGTAAATGTACTTGAAAACGTATCTGAATTAATGCCGGGATGGATATCACCCGAGAAATTAATTAAGACTTTATCTTCTGATCAAAAGTGATCGCTGAAGTACACAACGAGTGCTATCCGACACGACCCAGAGGCCACATACAGGCACTTTTATTAAATCATGCTTTAGGGCTCCAGAAAGCAATGATTCCTTTCTTTGACCAACAATCAAGTCCAAAAAGACTGACAATACTCCACCCTCCCCCTCAACCCCTAGAAACCTCTTTATGGGACAAACCCAATTTTTTCTAGATCACTATATCCTGGGGAGGCTCTGTTAAAAAGATCTGAAACTGCTTTCCGTCTGAAGAAAGAAAAAAGAATGAAAAAATGTTTGAGGCCGACAGAATATTGTGTCTGAGTTTATGAGCAATAAATCATTCTGTTTCCTCCATATTCACCCCCCTCTTATGTCTGCCAGCTACTACGTTCCCCATTAAATGCTTGCCCTGAAGGGGTCGCATCCACTACCTCATCCCCACATCGCACAATAGCCTTGGCTGATTACAAAGTCCCTGACATGACATGGCGGGGAAATGATATAAGCCTTTGTAAAATGCTCATTACTGTGGCTTATTTCTTAGCTTAAGGAGACCCGTGCTCTCCGAGAGATGAGGGGGAAAAGACACTTGGAAGGGCCACTCAAGTTGTAAGTCTGAACCTTTCCCAGTGATGTCCTTTGAATATTTAACACACCTGTCAACGGGATATAATGGCAGATCAGGTGGATGGACATCCTCATCATCCGGCCATAAAGAAAACACGGGTGGACTGCAAATTAATGACAGCGTGTATTCGAAGGGCACCAATAGGAGTGGTGCAGGTCGTTCTTCATATAAACAAAGTCGAATTTGTGTCACTCACACCGTGGGGGGGGGGGGTCGATGTTGCGCCGCGCGTCAAGTTTCGGCAGTTGCTCTCGATCTGCCGCCATAGGTGTCATGTGACGTCGATGTTGAGGGAATGACAGCTGAATTGGAGCTGAGTGGCCCATGAGACGCTGCTTTCGAGGGTGTGGTTCAAGGCCTGGGTACTCAGGGACAGCCCCAGGCCAACACCTCCCGGTCCTTCCTTCCCTGACCTCTAAAACATTCACGCTCCATGAATATGCTAAATCTACCAGCAGCGATGGATTTGCACTCTGCCGCCTGGCCATTAGGTGCCTTATGAGCTGTGTTCCCGTCGCAGCGCGGGTCCTTGGCCCTGCTAGAGAGCTGACTCAAGTGCATGCGCGCTCCGTGGGATCCGCCGCGGTGTCAGCAAGGTCGAGTCGCACCTTCCCTCCCGTATCCTTGTACTCCTTGCTTCCGGGGCCAGTGAAAGCAAGTGCAGCTGCTTTGTCCTGCAGCGAGTTCACCTTTTGCTTGAGCTAACAAAGGACCGCCATCCACCTAGCACATCACTTACTACACATGAATGGCAAAGGAATGTGAGGGAGTTGAGGAAGCCAGCTTCTGTACACGAGCCTGTGTTGACTTATGCATTGCATTGACCAATCAGCTTTCCAAGGCCCAACTTCATTGCCATGAAAAATTGAAGGACCTTCACAGAGTAAATCAAACTTACAAGTGTAAGTGCTGTAAGTAAATAAACAATTAGTAAATAAACTTACAAGTGTAAGTGATTTAAAAGGAGTTTCAAATGTGGATTTTGCTCGCCTCTTAACAAAGTCTCAAAGCCAAACTAAACATCACAGTGCCTTTTCTTTAATTGAATCAAACTGACCAAAGTAATGGCAGTCAAAGAAGGCATAAATAACAGAAATGTGTTAAATTCAAGACTATTTTTAATAGGCTCTGTGGTTAGTGTTGGTGCGTCATATCGCTAGGGTTCTGGGTTAAAATCTGTCCTGGGTCGCTGTCTTTTAAAGTATGCAAGTTCTCTCCCTGTTACATGATTGGGCGACTGTGAAACTGGCAGATCGTGTGTTTGTCTTCTGCCCTGTGATGGACTGGTACCATCCTGAGTGTGAGTCACAGACGCCATGTGTAGCTACTTGTGTATTAAATCATTTAGTTCTATTCACTTGTCTGTTTTTTTAAACTAATGTTAATGTTAAATTACTTTTATTGTAAAAAAAGAATTTAAATAGAAAATTGAGAGCAGTGTTAGTAAATGATAGCATAAGTAGCTGATATGTATTTTATACGGTAAGTGTACACGTCGTGTGGCTCAACAAGAGCAGTGCATTTCAAACTGGCAGTCCACCTCCCAGAAGGGCGACAATATGGAGTGAGACAGCTGACTAATTATCCTGTGGGGGAAGAACTGGTTTGAGTTTGTACTTGGGTTTAATTATCCCTTTTAATAGAGCGTCAGACATCATCTATTAAATCTACGGACCCTCTTCAAGTCCTCTTGAAGTATGCATAAAAATGGAAATGACACAATCCAGTGCAAAGGTATTTTTATTCTTCCTTGACTCAAAGTTAATTCTGAGCTGTAATTCCGGACAGCAGGAAAGGCCTCTACATGCAATTGCGGTAATAATAACATCCTTACGACTGTACCTTTTTGTATCCGATAGTGAAAGTATTTCTGCTGGTGTCACAGTCATACTTGCCCCATTAGATATCTGTATTTAGTATTTGTCACAGCACCGTATTGTGAACACAGCAGCACACCTAATCCTGTCATTGTCTTTGGGACAAAAGTCATAATTTGCATTGCTCTACTTTTACTTCCTTTAGTTTGTATGGCACCAAGCACTGCCATTCGGCTGGAAAGAGAACCCTGGATCGTCTGTCACAAATTTGTGAGTTGAGTTTCTCTTGACCTCAACAGTAGCCAGTAGAGTAACAGCTTGATCGTGCTGAGGGTAATGGGAGAGGATTCCAGCCCGCCAGCTGGGGGCGGGATCTAGGCATGGTGTGGTGATGTCACACAGGTGGAGGATGCCAGTATGGCAGTGCCTGACTGATTGCACTGCAGGGCTGATGTTTTTCACCAGAGCAGAGTTTGAGTGCCTCAGGGAATGTGTAAGAAACATGCCCCCACAGTATCCCCGTCCCTTCTTTTCCCCTCTGAAACAGTCAGAGAAAAAACATCTGGCTAATCTTCAGTTCAAATCCTATTTACAGGCTTGTCTGAACTACATTGACTTGAAGATATTTTCCAGCTGAATAATTAATGTAAAAAATAAGATTCATTCACTAAATGGTTTACCCTAATGAAACCGTCTCTTCACTTAGGTTCCGGGGGTTGACTTTTAACAAACCCAGAATTTTCAGCATTAGGAAGATTAGCAGCACCAGGCTACCAGGATGGGATGCCAGTTCATTGCAGGGAAGAGCACGGGGGGGGGGGGGGGGG
>JAOVYW010069439.1:0-20990 GCA_025775045.1 Hiodon tergisus
CATTGAACTAAAGTCTGTAATGTAACAAAATAGGTAAAAAGCCAAGGGGGGTGAATACTTTTGCAAGGCACTGTAATGCCAATTGAAACAGGTGACAACTAATGCAAAAAAGGTGAATGCCAAATAATAATTGTAGAGGTGGTATCTGTGTTTTTATTAAATGTTTTACATAATTTAACATTTGTACACCTTAATATGGCAGCTGTAGTAATACAGTATCATGCAAGTAAGCCGTAGTTAAAGCAGTGTGCATATATTACACAGTCAAATTTTCGTTTACTGTGTAATTACAACTGAGAGTGAGTTACGACTTTGCATTCAGTAGATAGTTCCTGTGTTTCGTGCAAGTACACAGTATTGAGCTGTGTGCAGATATTCAAATTTCTTTCATTTACTGTGGCACAACAAGGGGTTGGGAAGCAGAGTCCTGAACCTTGAAAACCTGCCAGCCCGACATTTAGTGCTGTATAATTTGCTATAAGGTGATAAAAGTGGAAATACCTGCAAAACCAATTTTAATACATTAATAATAATTGTCACAACAAGAAATAGATAAATGACCAAGAAACCATTAAGCTACAACTGGGCTGTGTATTTCAATAAAGATACTTTTGAAGTTACTGTGCTGGTGGATCTTTATATTTCTGAGTTTGTAGAAGTAGGTGGCAAACCAGCTCCTCCTTGCATGTGGTGTCCATGATTGTTTCCTACACAGTAAAGTGCTCTGAACCTACATGTGAATGTACAAAATAAGTATAAAATGCTTGCGTCTGATCGAAAATAGCGTGTGGATGTTCGTTTGGAACCATAATGAGAACAGCTTGAGGGCATGGTTTAATCAGAATAAAAAGCTACTGGTTAGGTTAGTGGGTGCTGGTACCCATGCAGATGTAGGTTTGGAGTGCTTTTGAGCTGGCCCAGATAGTTAGAGTAGTGAGTGTTTTGGATTTTCTTGATCTTTTAATGTATGAAAATCTCATTTTAATTTAATAAACAGATATTGCTGTCTGAAATTATTTTCCCTGTCGTCGGTGGGTGTTTTTTGGCGATCCTACGTTAAGTATGCCGTTCCAGTATTTTGTTAATAGCTGTCGAAGATAAAACCCATACTATGCATTTTGTAAGGAAAGTGGGGTCACCAGGCTTACCATTTGAACAATTTGTGAATCATGCATAGTACAGATTGGTAACCAAATATTCCCCAATTTTTTGGGGATTTTCATAAAATCAATAGCATGTTACCCAGTGTGCATTGATGGCCCGGTGACCTGAAGGGCAGATACATAGCATTCCTGCACACCCCGTTTTATCATGACACTCTGTAATCAGCTGCTGCTATTGAAAAATAAAAAATACCAATCCAGGATGCAGAAAGAAAAGGCAGAGTTGCTTTTAACGAACTATATGATACGGACATATGAGTTATTAATCAGTAACCTCATTGGCAAAATGGACCATTTTTGTATTTGTTTATATGTCGGAATTATGTTGACTTCTGATCCATTTTGCCACCTGCGTTATACCTGGAATCTGTACCAGCACTCACAAAATTGTAGGTACAGACGAAAGTCAAACATAGTGGTCTAAACAGTAGCACAATGCATGTTCTATGTAATTGGAATTGTACTTGTACTTCAGAGAAATTACAGAAAATAATTTACCCAAATCACCTGGACTTTAGCAATTTAGTCAATGATTCGGGCAATGTTTTAAAAAAAAACATTAACTAGAAGAAAATAAATAAAACATGACATTTTATACAACTTCATTAAAATAAATCTCTGTTTCACTTTACAGTTGCATACTAATATTCTATGTTGCCCTGGATAAGAATGAAAGTCACTGGTTCAAATCTGGATCATCCCATTCACCGACGGTGACTGGAGAGTCCCAAGTGGCAGCACACAATCGGCTGAGCATCTCCTGGTATATGCTTGCTCAAGTCGCCATTCTCAGATACAGGAGAACTGTTGTCTTCAAGGTGCCTTTAGGCTGTTGGAGAGACATACTTACCTAAAGGCAGTTTCTGAGGTCTCTACCAGTAGAATAAAAACATAATTGGCTATTCCAGCCTGGGGAGAAACAGGAGTATAATTGTGGCAAATCTCAAATGGAAGCTATAGGAAGAAAGAAGAAAGCTATCTTAATCTGATATATAATGAACTCAAATTAATGGAATAAACTAAAATCTCATTGGGGTGTACATCTCCTATTTTTATATTTTTTTTAATATACAAAAAGACAAAAAAAAGGGAAACAGAAAATTAATATTGAAATGTGATTTTAAAATCTGGCATTTAAAATTCAAACTCTTGAATGTACTTTTCCCATTAATAGTTTATGTAGTAATCGATTGATCATAGCTTCAAATTGTGTAAGATTGTGTAAGACACTAAACCTCAATTACTTCAGTAAATAACCAGCTGTATATATTTTTATAAATTTCGTCAGTGCTTCTGTCAGTGTCTCACTCCAACCTCTTGAATGCTTGTTGTACTCGCTAAGCAAGTTCACCCTTGAAAAGACGAATAATTTGAACAGTTCTGTTGGCTCATGTTTGAACCATTTAAGGCTAAATAGCTGTGACTCTCAGGTTTTAACAAACCACTGACACCTACATGTCACGAAAGCAGTTTTTTGTCACACAAGCATCATTCCCATCTCTCAAGGCACTCTCACGTTCCTTCCTTTTTTGTGGAGCTTGTTTATTGTGATCTAAGACAAAGTTGAAGGCTATGCATTATGTTAATTTTAAATAACATTTATTCTCACTTTGACCTGCTTTGATGAACGTCACTTCACCTTGAAGGTCTACACTTGAATACAATATCTTTGCTGTTGGTTTCACACTGCACTTAAATTTTAATTCAATGTTTATGGTCTCCACAACTATATATATTTTTTTTAATGACATATTCTGTGTTTTGTTGGGCTGTTTGGGACCATGAGGTGAAATTATTTCAACTCGTTTGAAATGAAAATACTGACAGTGGAAGGGCTCTCTGCGAATTAATCTTGGTTGTGTGTTTGAATCATAATTTATAACAAATTAACTCCTTCTTACCTGTAAATCTTTTGAATGATTAAAATGTCTGTGATCAGACCTGAAGTTGCTACAATATTCAAAATATGTTCACATGGAGATCATGTTTATTCGCTTTAGCAACACAGTGGTATAACTATCTCGAAAATCTTTATCTCTCAACCAGTGACTGTTTCAGTGGAAACACTTGGGGATACAACCAAGAGCAATTGCAGAAATAATCAGTTCTGATTAGAGATCACAGTGGACCTTTCAGAAACAAAAGGAATTCATTTAAATAAGTGATATGGTATCTCCGAGTGTCTAAATTAGCGTAGAAGAAAAACTGACTATTTAAAAAAATATTACATTATTACATCTTTATGAGACGAATAACGGTAATTAACAAAGTTAAGGTTGGAATGGAATCTTTTCTACATATTTATAATATGTTTCCTTAATTCTTTGGCACAAAATTAAGAAGAGCCATTAACAGTCATCCTTAAAGGACAAAGAGGGAGTTGGTACTGAATTTAATGAATTTAGTCAGAGAAGGTGTTCCCCATAAATTATGTTTACATTTACATTCACATTTACAATTAAAATTGTAGTCTTTTAGGGGACTCTTATCCAGAGCAACGTAAAAATGTGCTACCGTTTAGGGGTGTGATAGTGTCACAGTTTGCCCTCACTTTTTCACATTTTCTGTCAACTTCTAGCTCTTGTCAATTATCCAATTAACATTCCATAGACCCATATGCACTTTTTTTTGTTTTTGTTTTGCTCACTTCCGTTTTCATTGGCGAAGCACCTCCCCACTTGGTTTTCTGTTTTCCAGTTAAATCCTGCACTTCTCCTCAGTTGGGCAAGTTGATGTTTTTTGTGTTGTGTTCTTGTCTTGTGTTTGTTTAGAATTTAGTTAATAAAGATTATGTTTATTTCTTTGAGCTGCGCTTGGGTTCGTTTTTGCTTTGGTGCTTCTAGCAAACTGGCTCAACCATTCCATCAAAGAATAAAGCAGACTGCATTAATTCAGAACATGACAACTCATACTTAGCAGTTATTGCCAGAAACAAATTGTAGATAACTGTACTGATTTTTATATTTTAAGTAAATTTATGATATCACTTTATTGGTAATAAATTAAAATAATAATGACAGCAGGTGAAAAAACGGATGGACTGAGGAGGCCAATCTGGCCCTTCACTTCCATCGGCTGGTTTTAGCATTTCTGCAGACCACAGCTTCCAACTGCAACAGTTGGATGTTGTGCTAGAAATGTGTTGCAGCATAATTATCATAATTATCACAGCATACAAATCATCTCCCCAGCCCTCCTAAAACATTGCTGTAGAGAGCTCGTCTTTTATTTTAAGGAACACCAGTACAAACATATACCCCCGTAAAGCCATGAAGCTACCGAAGAAGTTTTGTTTTTCTGTGAGAAATTTAGGATGTAGCATATAGTTTTTTTAATACCTACTCTGGTTATGTATCTGGATTTAATTTAGAAATATTTTCTAATAGAAAATTTTTTGGGGACTAGAAAACAATTACAGCCTTCAGTTAGATGTATTTTTAAAATAATACATGTAAAAGAACATTGCTTGCTGCCTTTGAATTATTACCACTGTATAATGCCAGTGAGCTATGTGTCATTGATTCAGTAACCAATAAGCACAGTGAATGCTGTAACTACAAGGCAATGGAGGAAGATTGACCAGAACATGACCAGAATTGGAAAAAATATCGGTTGTTTTTCTGGCTTCTGTGATTGCTTGCGGGCTTTGTTACCTGAGAGGAAGATAATAGTGAGTGTGACTGTACCTGCAGGACCCCTCCTGCAAAACATCTGGAAATTTCCATATCAGTAATGCCACACCCAGTGCCACTGGATCATAGTAACGATTTTGGGTAGTAACTTGTCTCAGTGTTCATAACGTTAAAGGTCAGGGCTGCTGGTCATAGCAAAAATATGTGCATGGTCTGCAAAATGAAAAGCAGTTAAATTAAATATTTTTTGGTCGAATCGGGATGAAATTCAAGCATAACAAAATACAGTATTTTTAATAATTTAATTTCTGTTTTCAGAAAGGGCAAGGACCAAAATTTAGTTTCTCACTGTTTGAAATTTCAGTTTTTTAAGTAATGATGATTAACTTTATTTTAAATAATAAACAATCAGCTATTTAAAAACTACTTTCACTTATTAACTTTACTACTTTGTTACAAACTTTAATTCCCAGAATTTGGTTGTGGTGACATTGAGGTATCCTGCAAAATTTAAAAAAACATTTTACTGCAAAGAAAAAAGGTTGCATTCATAAAAGGCTTTTTAAAATTAGAAGAAGAAGGGAAAAAAACGAATTGCATAACACATAAAGAGGTATGCAGCTGTTTTAGCATGACCAGGAAATATATATTTTTTAAATGCAGAATAATATTTTTTGAAAAAAACATTTTTTTTCACTGTTTCATATAACCACATTTTCTTTTGATCCTATTGGAAGACAATATACCCACAGAGGAAATCAGCTATATCTAGCATTATCTAAATTATTATCCAAGTTGTGCAGTAAGCATCAAAGATTACATTTACATGTAGGCTAATATTCCAATTTGATTCTAAGTAGAGCCATATTCCGAGTATTACGTAAGTCATGTAAACTCCAACTAAGACACGTGGAATATTGTGACTATTAAAGGACTGTAAAGATCATGTAAATGCTTTATTTGGAGCATGGTTGTGCACATGTATAAACAAATACAACGAATATAAAGTGTGTCGATATATGCAATCTCTGACATGGCATCAAAGCTTTCACTTCTGAGAATAAACTTGATGTTAACAATTTTAACAGTTATAGGCACAATGTGCCACTTGATCAGCTCTAAGAGGCGTCTGACTGATGAATATTCCCAGTCGTGGATGCAGGGTAGTGCCTGCCAATAACAGCTAAAAGTCTTTCCTCTCTTTTCCTCTATTTTCCTCTCTCTTCCTTGTTGCACACGCATGACTGTACACTGTTGGGTCCACTGAAGCATGAGCACACATGCATGGTCATACATGTCAAAGTTCCAGGGGTTATGCGGTCATGGATTTTTGTGGGTGGGGTGAGGCTAGCCAACAACGGGGAAATAGTTGTGACCGCAGATCAACAAAATGGGATCCAAGGCATGAATGCAATTCCCAATAGGAAGTATGGGTCCGAAGCGATCATGTCCTGACGAGAGTTATGAATGTTGATCACCCCTAGAACTACCCCACCAGTGAGCACTCACCATCTCATGTTACTTCTAGCAGGTCCAGGAGGGAGTTGAAGTGGAGCTGTGGGGCCCTCTACCAAGAACAGGTGGAAGGAACAGTGCAAACCACGCAGGCCCCTATGGATATTGGGGAACCCCTAGAACTGCCCCAAGCAAATGGACTGAACCCGAACCACCAGACTCAGACATCTGTGTTGTTGCAGAGGTGAGTGAGGATGTTCATAACACTTGAGGAGAAATCTTGGAGGGCTGACCTCATAGTGCACCACATCCCTGCGGGAAACGCTCCCCTGAGCAAGAAGCCATAATGCCCTCTCCTACCAAGCCTGTTTCCAAGGCAGCGGGCTATACTAAAGGGGATGCTCAATGCTGTGGTCATCTGGGAAAGTTCCAGTCCTTGGATTGTGCCTTTTGTCTTAGTCAGGAAGGTAGACACCTAAATGATGATAACATTCAGGGTGACTGGGATAACATCCAGCAGGGGGATGTTGGACTCCAGATGTTGGCATTGCAATTGCACTCTGGGGAGTTACTGGGCAACCTGAGCTGAAGAGCAGAGGTGGCGGAGAGGATTGGGTTAGCTTAAGCTGAGGGATGGAGTGTTAAGTCAAAGGACCTGGGAAACTGATTTAAGCAGTTAGAGGTGGGTCACCCTAGAGGGCCAGGTTAAGACTTAAGAACACCATCATCAAGGCTGCTGAATATGCAGCTGGACTGATTGTCCCCACTGCATCCAGAGCCAGACCTAGGCCAGACTCGGCCAGTCCTAACTTGTCCTCCTACCCCTTTATGTCGATGGACCATCTTTCTTAAGCGGGCACCACTGCCTACCTATAGCTGCTTGTACCAATAGATCTCTTTTCCTGGTGTGGTGGATAGTAACAGTGAAGTACATGACAGTGGGGACCACAGTGAAGGGCCTGTGGAAGACTGCGTTTTCTCCTCTTCTTTCGCCTCAAGAAGTTCTTCTCTCACCAAGGTGTGGCGTTTGAATCCTCCCTCATGGGGCGTTTTGCAATCTTTATGATTGCAGGATGATGTGTATCACTAGCAACCATACCTAATGGACTAGCTGCCCAGGCTGTTGCAAGCCAATAACAACATGCTGCATGCGAGCATGGGCTATGCTTCCCACTTTTGTGGCCCGCCTCCCCTAAGACTTGGCAACTTGAGGGTGCATAATGGTGTTACATTGTTGGGTGGCAGAAGACCATGCAGCAGAATCACCTGAAGCTATGCCTTGCAGGGAGTTACCTGGGTGCCCATTTACCAGCACCATTGAAGCTGCCTGCTGCTGATGATGGACTGGGGGCAGCCCGCAAATGGGGTGGTACCCCCTTAACTTTCAGGTCGCCCCAGCAGCAAAGTCGACCTCCATTTTGCTTAAATTTTTGGGGTGGATGTCCTAAGCTGGGTCAAAACGATTTACCTGTGTGAGCAGGGGGTGTTATTTTCGCCGCAGTGCATCCAAGCTTGTGTAATGAGGTAATCGAGTTAGAGGGACCTGGTTGAACAAAGGCGGCACAACAGGAGGGTGAGCGAAAGTATCGGTTCAAAGAACTAGAAATCCATTCTCTGGTTCGTCAGATAACTACGTCACTTCCCCTAAGCCTTGGAGCTCTGCTGCCCAGGAACGATGCTTGAGGGACGTCGAGGTGCCCCCCAGAGATGGCAGGGTGTACAAAGGCAAGTGATTCTGGTTCCTGGTGTGCATGGGTTGGAGTGATGGAGGGAGAAAATGGCTGAGTGCCTTTCCCCCTAGCCTTTTTAAAATCCTGTGTGGAGCCACAGCGGGCCATAGCCCGACAGTGCCTGGGAATAAGCAGGGAGTGACTTTTTGTGTGCTTTTGGTCGGTAGGGGCCATAGAGACTATAGCACTTGTCTTTTTGTACCGGTCTGGGGACTCCGGGGCCAGAATCATGAAATGGGGCAAATTGAGTTAAAATTCATTACTGCTGTTTTTAAACTTTAAGAATTGAAATAAAGTCATGCTAATTATCTGTCCTGTGTGCTGCTTTGAAGTTGATTAGGGTTGATACAAACATCGTGCAGGGTGGTCATGGGCCCAAACCACCGTTGGAGATATGTACTTACACACAGACATATACACGGTGCCTACCTACACGCACCTAGTCATATCGTCTGAGAGACAGATGGAAAGAACTAAAGAGCATAGCAGAGGCGTATGTTTGGTCCCCGTATTTATTTATTTTCTTTCCATTCTCATCGAAACAATGAAGCAACATTCCTGTTTTTCTCTTCGGCTTTTATTTTTTAACTGATAGGTTCCTGACAAGTTTAATGGTTGTGTGAGCCACTGCACGTCGCTCTGACAGACGGCACATAATCTGAGGGTGGTATAATATTGTCGGGAGAACACATGGTGGGTGCACATACAGCTCCGTCCGCCCCCATCGCCCAGCTTGCACACCCCTTCATGAGCCACCTCTCACCTCCTCTACATTTCCATACACCCCTCGTTAAAGCATGGGCCCAGCATCCTACTTTGGTGACAATGGGCTAAACCAGCAAAGCCAGAAAAATCAGGAACTGCCATAATGATGATGGCAGGGAGAAAAGAAGCCCTACACAACTGAGTCGTGACTCCAGTGTGAAAACAAGCTGAAGCTGAAGGGGCTGTCTGACTACCACTTGCTGTTGGTTACATAACTAGCTGCATCACAGTTCTGCCAATGAGAGAGAGTGGGTCAGCTCTCCACTCGCACATACAGCCTCTCTGCGGGACTTCACGGAGATCAACACTGCAATTCTCCTGTCTGTGTGTGTGTGTGTGTGTGTGTGTGTGTGTGTGTGTGTGTGTGTGTGTGTGTGTGCATGTGTGTGTGTATGTGTGTGTGTGTTTGCATGCATGGCACAGAACAAACAGAAAATCCAATTGGCTGAGATTGTCAGAAAATAATCAGAAACATTTTATCTACACAAGCCCCACAGGGATTATCTTCAATGCAGTAATTTGTTGTAATTAGTACATTTCAGTCTCTCTAATGATAGCGAATCACTGCAGACTAAAAAATTGGAGTAGAGTATTATTAGAACAATGTAATAAAGTAATAAGTTTATTGTCACAATAGTTATTTCACTCAGAAATAACCAGTTGAGGACATTATAAGTATCATTTTTAAACTGATAAACAATTTCCTATGTGTAATTAAAGTTTATGTGTATTCTTTTGTATTAATACACTAGATCCTTTAACATTTTTAGCGCAACGTTCACGGAAAATCTGTCCAAATCTAGTTGAATCTGTTGAAGTTTTTCAATCTCTTTTCCCCACTGATACAGTGTTTTTGAATAAAGTTGCTTTTTTTTTTGAGTTGCAAGACAAAATAATGTAACAACATGTTGCAGGTGGCAGGCAGAACACCACGCACCATGTGCATAGGGTTCCACGTGAAATTATAAGATTCTGGAGATGTTTCATGGGATACATCGCCCTGATTAGCTGATGTGGGGTTGCTTGATTATTTAGGGAAGATTGTATTACCCAGATCTTCTGCTGCCCAAAAGGAACATGAGTAGGTACAGAAACGTGCAATGAACTGCATTGTTGCTTATTATAAAATCATAGACACAAAGATGTACTTATTAATACATTTACTATATTCATACATTTATATAATACTAATCTGTCGATTGCATGACATGCGACCCATCCCTTTACCCTTTCAGTCAGACAATGTCAGGCAGCACACAATGTAAAAGAGATCTACACATTCTACTGGTTAGAGCTGGGATAACAGCCTTGTGTTTAAAAACAGAACACACTCCCATGACAGCAAGAATCATAGCCAAACAAATGTGCATTGTGTTTCGGAATTGAAGTGTGTCCCAGATGCCTTACCTCTGTGCTTCAAAATACCAGTCCATATCCGCGATTTGTGAAATTCCCTGCTGAGTCTTTGACCTTCATTCAATCCTGTGGCCTAAGGACAAGTGTTTAAGAACATGGAAAAGACAAAGCTGCATATTTCAAATGTTTTTTCAGGAGTGTAGTTTATATAAATGTTTTAAGTGAAAGTGAAATACGACATGGAGAACCGATCTGTTGTAGAAGGGATCAGGGACACTGTGAAGCTACTGCGGCAAGGAGTCACAAAATGAACAAAAAACAAAAACTGGGTTTAGTTAAAAGCTTTAAGAGAATAGGAAAGCGAGGCCTGTAATCAGCGTAAATGGGTTTTTGACAAGGGGTTTAATATACTCATTTTTTAAGTTTACTTCCCTTTGTATAAAATATAAATATAAAATCTCCCAAAATGCAACTATTCTTCTGCAGAGCTGTTATAGCAGTGGCACTGTTGCTTGGCAACCACAGTTGACCTCAGCCCTTCAAGACACAGTATTATCCTCGCCCTGTGCTGTAAATATGAAACATATAGAATGGCCCAGGTGAATCCGAACATTCACCTCAACAAAGTACATTCTATTAAGTCACACAGTTACAATCTAATGAGAATGAGCAGCTGTGTACTTTACAGGAAGTAGGTCCACCGTTTCTCTTGGTAATTACTGGGGCCCATAGGCCTGGAAGCACTCTGGGGAAAAAAAACAAGAGCAAAAGATTTTTTATAAATTTTATATTCAAATAAGTTTTTTGATTTTCTATTTTGTGAATCAAAATTCTGTAAATACCCAAGAATAGAACCCGAAAATGGAAGTTTAAATTTATTAATAGTTTATAGCCCAGTGTGCGAGTGAACTAGTTATCTTTTAATATTTACCATAGAAACTATAGAAACAAAAACATTAATTCATGCAATTTTGATGAATTACATGCTGAGTGAGACTGTACTGTTCTTTGGAGTGCGTTATGGGTGGCATTGGTCTACCCGTCACTATCAATGCTCTTCATCTTAACTCGTGTCATTTGCCTGCCATGTGGCCCTCGCCGTGTGTCCCAGGAAACCAGCCCTGGTCTTGTAAAAAAGAGACCCAAAATGCTGACGAGATGGGACGCCTGTGTTCCTCTAAATAAAAGCCTTCCCTGCTTGATTTCAGCTACCGTCTTACTTTTCCATTTCCTCTGCGCCGAGCACTTTTCTGTTTCATCTGCTGTGGTTTCCAGGCTACACGTGGGTGTCGCACTGGAGACGTGTACAAAGTTCCACTGACTTTCTTTCATCCTACAGACCTCTGGTTTTTGCCACGCAGTTGGCTACATCTCAAATGTTTCTGGTAAAATGAAATAAAAGGCCTAGCGTTGCACAAAGGGCACAGACTCTGCATCGGCTTAGAGAAGTGACCTTCGTTCTAGCTCTGTTTTAAAATGACCACACAGCCATCAGCTCCCACCAGGAAAATCTACAGCTGCAATGCACTGGGAGGGGCAGGCAATGACCCACGTGGTAAAACACTGCTCCATACAGAAAAGGATCTGTGGGGCAGAGCGTGCAGAGATTCCTGGAGAGCATGTTTGGCAAACGAGCTCCAGGCCGTAGCCAATCCTGCACGACCGCACGCACGTGTCTTGGCTGTAGACCTCTGCACCCTCAGTTAAACAATACGAAACATATCCACTCCGTTCTGGAACCAGATATGCTGAGTCTTTTCTATTTTGTGGATGGGGGACTGTGCATCAACACTATGGAAATATCTGGCATCCGCTGGAGTTTAGGGCTCTATAGTTTATGTGGTTTAACCAAATGGAGAGAGGAAGTTAATAGCTATTATTCATTTTTTAATTATTAGATAATGTTAAACAACACTAAAGTTGTGCATACCTGTGAACTGCAATTTCAGTCAGTTCTATTTCAATCATTAAATTAATTAATTCGTTTGTTATAGCACATTTTCACAATTACATTGTCACAAAGCATGGGAGGGTTATTTCTTCCACATGGAAGACCATGCACATCAGAAAAACCGGATTAAAAAACTGGATAAAAACTGACCCAAGAATGAAGAGAGTGGAATGTCATGTATGTAAAAGTTCCAAACATAGTAATACACATACTTGTTATAGTGTCGTAAGTAAGTCCTAAATCCTCATTTCAGAGATTATCCCCTATTTTTACAATCCATTCTAAGAACTCATATTGCTCATACTGGATGTATTAGGATGTTCATGTGCTTACTTTACATGGTAAAGTTAAATCACACTTTTCATCATTAACATCAGGGGAAACCACCTTGGGTTTTAATTTTACTGCAGGAATTAGTCAGTTGAGGCCAGCGCATGAGTAAATATTGTCTTTAAAAAGTAAAACACCAATTTCCTGTCCTTCATGAGCCATGTAATTCTCAGTCGTCATTCAGAAATTCTGGGGATATACCTCAAAGGACAGTGAAGTTGGCATCCAACCATATCAAAACCAAAATCCGATTTTCAATTAATGAAATTTTTATATATAAACGGTGTAATAATAGACGTTTCCCAATAAAGCCCTTGAAGCACATTATGTCTAGTTTCATGTTAAACTACTGCACATACATGCAGCATTTATTGATCCAACCCTGCTCAAAATAATATTATCCAAAGGTTGCTGGAACATTGCATCAACATTGTCAATTTACTGAGGCTTACTATGTAGTGTAAATTACATACTCCAGCAACATCAAAACATTTTGAAAATGTTATGACAGCTAGTGACACAGTATGTGTTAGCTTTGCTGTGCAATGAGCTGCATGGGATGAGAGACAAGCTTGTGGTGAAACAGAAGTAAAGCATAGTGCTCCATCAGTCATTGTCTGTACCTTTATTCAATTTTAGGCCCATGATGGAAAAGAAGGCTGCACGGAATCAGAAAATAATTTACCTAACAATCCCTCAAATGGGTTTATATCATGTGAGCATCAGAAGTTGAGAAACTTCGTCAATCCTCATTCAGTTTGGCTTTTAGTCATGCTACTGCTTAATGTATGTCTATCGAAGTGTGATCATTGACAAGCATGCACTGTCAATACAGGAAAAAGAGTTAATAAAAATCGGCAAATATGTTCCGGCTGACGCTTCCCCTCACCTTCTGACATCGAAACAGTTAATCAGCCCCCAGTGTCTGCGCTGCTGGTTTGACTCCAGCTAAGCGGTGCACCTCAGGAGAGACTGGAGGAGCGCACACGGCCTGCATTCACTGGCAGCCCCCACCAAGTGTGATGCAATGGCTTGTTTTCGAACCAGGCGGTGGGCGACAGGCCTCCTGCACATGTCGAAAAATCCGCCCCCGCGCAGCCGCGTGCTCGCTCCCTCCACACCCACACACAGACGCCCACCACATCTTCCTGCAGCCACCTACCCGTTCACCCCCTTCCTCCCTCCCCCTGCCGAATCCTCTACCACGTTCAGCAGCCGACAACTCAGCCTGCAAACATGCTCACGTAAAAAAAGGAGGTCACCTGCAGTTTAGCTTCCCCCAAAATAACAAATGCACGTGTCCACAATCAGCAGACAGAGCTGAGATGTTAAGTGCAAAATACTGTCTCCCCCGCAGCATCGGTAACCCACCCCCCCACTACCATACACACACAAACACACAAACACAGACAAACATAAACACAGACACACAACAACACACACTCACACACACACACACACACACGTACGCACACACAGACCACATGCGCACACACACTCAACCAGAGTCAGGAGCAGCATTTTCACTTTGTCTCACCACATAACTGCACTGAATGATCTTGTGTTTGAGAGGAACAACCTGGTGTTTCTTTACTCTAGCGGTTTTTTCACAAAACCAACCTTTTTATTGTTCTTGTGAGAGTAGTTTATCAGCTATTTCTGCTGATACGGATACACATGGAAGTCTGAAATACCACAATGTTTTCTTTGATTGATCAGTACTAGACCTAATGAATTCCTGCTGTTCTTCTTTCTACCATACCGTAATACAACCTCTTGGAAAGAGCCAATAGCACAAAAAGTACAGTCAGACTCAACAAGCAGCAGGACATAAGCGTAAAAAGGGTTATGCTATATCCTCAAAGGCAGGCAGCATTCCTGCAACGGCCGAAATCACAGATTAATGTAAACCGTAGGAAAGCAGAGCAGAAATATGTCTATTTAACAACATGACGGATAGGGGCAAATTGTTGTTGAACTCATGAGAGCCATGGCTGTCACACAGCTTTCCTCCTTGTGGAGAGACGGAACAAGAGAGAGAGAGAGAGAGCGAGAGCGAGAAAGGTGATTTGGTTCTGTTGGCTGAACCTCCCCTCTGGGAAACGGGAAGGAGGGGGAACTCACTGAGCATGTGCAGCTCCCCGCTCGCTGGTGACTCACCACAGAGAAAGCTTCTCCCCTCTCTGGTTCAGCCAGCCAACGCGCCCAGGCTGTGGGGGTGTTTGGGCAATCTTTCGGGAGAGGGACTTCTGAAGGCAGGGAGTGGGCTTTCACAATAGGCACCATAAAGAGGGAATCCCACATAAATCACGAAGAAGTACGGCGGGGGCCCTCGTTGGGCGCAAGGAGGGGCGGTCAGCCCCGCGAGAGTGAGTGAGTGGCGGCAGGGCCAAGAGTAGCGCGCTTAACTGAGAGCCTGGCGTGGTTGTGGAGTGCCGCAATCAGAGCTCTTTGTCTGTGAAGGAGCGGGCGCGGCAGACAAAGGTAGGATCCCCACACGAGGCGGCCCACATGTGAAGGAGTGGGCTGAACATTCCTAAGTCTTCATCTGCTCTTGTTTCAAAGTGTTGTTTCCACCCTCCCCCAGCTCTCAGCACTCACAAAAAGTATTACTTTTCTTTTAAAGAAGCAGGAAGCAACACAACTTTCAGTAAAATTTTACATACTCACACAATCACACACACATTTAAACCTATACAGTATTTTACATACATAACATTGATATATTATATTATATATACATTATTTGGTTAATTTATGAAATGATTTTCTCATCAGATAATTAATTAATACCCTAAACTAAATTTCTAATCCCAGTAATATAAAGTTGTCACGTCACCTTTTCACTTCCCGCACCTAACCAGCTGCTCTGTGCATCCTAACTTCTTCCCCTGCCCCCTATTGTTTTTTTCTGACTGAGTTCGGCAGCTGTCCATCCAGAGCCAACAGCCCTGCAGTTCAGCTAAACTGTCAATCGTTCTGTTTCCCAGGTGACACGATTTCAGGAAAGGCACGCAACGTGCTAACGTGTTCCAACTAGTGCACCAGAGTGTTTGGGAACCTATTTGATTCCAGAACCTTGAGAGTGGGAGATTTCACCTTATAGGTATGCAGATAATTGTTACTTTAAGAATATTATGTTGCCAGGGGGTGATTCACATTCCTCAGGAGCTTGATAGTGATTACCTGGCTGTGTGTGTGTTTGACTCTTTTGAAGGCATCTTGCGCAGGTTGGAAAGGCTGCCTACACAGCCTATGGACAGGTCTTTGTTCAAACTGTTGTAGGTCACATTTCATTGTGGGTGGATGACTGCTTGATATGAGGTGAATTGGATCTCACATTGTGCACAGGGGCAGTGTCATGCGGAAACAGGAAAGGGCCTTCTCCAAACTGTTGCCACAAAGTTGGAAGCACAGAATTGTCTAGAATGCCATTGCATGCTGTGGCAATAAGATTTTGCATCTGAGCAGGTAGCGGTTCTTCTGGCATCCACCAAACCAGGATTCGTTCATCGGACTGCCAGATGGTGACGCGTGATTCATCACTCCAGAGAATTCGTTTCCACTGCTCCAGGATCCAGTGGTGGCAATCTTCACACTACTCCAGCTGACACTTGGCATTGCACATGCTGATCTCAGGCTTGTGTGCCATTGCTCAGCCATGGAATCCCATGTCACGAAGCTACGAACAGTTCTTGCGCTGACGAGGTAGTGAGTGTTCCAACCAAGAATAACTTTTGCACATGACACACTAGCACTTGGCGGTCCCATTCGGTGAACTTGTCTGGCCTACCACTCCTAGATGTTTCCACTTCACAATAACAGCCCTTATAGTCGACTGGGTCAGCTCTAGCAGGGCAGAAATTTGAGGAATTGACTTGCTGAAAAGATGGCATCTTATGACGGTGCTACACTGAAAGTCACTGAGCCATTCTTCGGGCAATGTTTGTCTATGGAGATTGTATGGCTGCGTGCTTTATTTTATACACCTGTTAGCAATGAGTTTGGCTAAAATAACAAAATCCACTAATTTGGTGTCCACATACTTTCAGGATATATATATATATATATTTGGGTGTGTATGTGTGTGTATGTGTGTGTGTGGTTTCTGGATTTGTGACCAGAGGATTATGGGTTCAATTCAAAGAGGAAGTCTGCTACTCTACCATTAAGCAAGGGTTCACATTCATTTCAGCTGTTTAACTGTCATATCTGTAAAATGTATCCCTGGGTAATTTGGGTTTCAGCAAATACATTATTATTCAATCCACCCCAGAAGTCTCTTATCATTCTTTATCTAAAAACAACTGTCGTATTTTGCTGCATTCATTTGTGTGATTGGTAACTTTCTAACTGTGTGGCTTGGCCACTAAACTCTCAGCCGTGACCATCATAAACAAATCATTGCCGGAAATGTGACTTAGCTCAGGAAACTAAAACTGGGGCTTTCACATATGAAGAGAAAATATCTGTCCCAATCCGAAACTGAACAAAAACTGTAAAAAGACGAGGTTGGGTAAAAGAAGGCAAAGCAGGGAGACCAGCCATTTATAAGTGCAACACAAGGCATGGACAAATTGGTATATACACTCAATGACCAGTTTATTAGTTACACCACGCTGTTCACAAAAATCGATTGCACCTACAGAAAGTGAGTCATGTAGCCTTGGCTTGCTTTATACAACAAGCAAGACAGGCATTAAGGCAGTGAGTTACTGTTCGATTGAACATTAGAATGGTGACCCAAGTGATCATGGTATTATCGTCCGTGCCAGGCGCACTGGTTCCAGTATCTCAGAAACGGCAGCCCTGTGGGCTAAAAACAGCTTGTTGATGAAAGAGGTCAAAGAAGAATGGCAAGAATTGTGCAAGCTAACAGAAGGTTCAAAAACTGCCAAATATGTACAACAGTAGTGTAGACATAACGGAACGCAAAACTCATGAATTGGGCTATTTCAGCAGACGAACACACCTGGTTCCTCTCCATCAGCTAAAAACAAGAAGTGGCTCCAGTAGGCACGTAGTTACCAACACTGGACAATTGAAAACGAAAACATTGTCTTGTCTAGTGTTCTCTTGCATCATGACAGAGACAGGATTTGGTGTAAGCAGCATGTCTCCATGGACCCATCCTGTCTGGTGTCAATGGTACAGGCTGGTGACGGTGGTGTAATATTGTGATATTACCTGGCACACGTTAGGTCCCTTGATACCAATTGAGCAGCGTTTGAACACCACAGCATATCTTCCAGGTGCATCACTTCATGGTTACAGTTTAACCTTCCTAAAGATAATACACCACGTCTTAAAGCACGTGGCTGTTCTGGAGGCAAAGGGGGGTCTAACCCGGCCACTAGATAGGTGTACCAAAGACATTTCTCACTGAGTGTATATGATGTAATTATTTGTGCTTTATGTTTCTCAACTTTGTAAAGCTACAGTCCTTCTCACATAGCAGGACTCAAAAGCATTTTGGTCTCCACACTTGAAAACCGGGTGCTAATGATGTACCAGCCCTACCACACTGTTAGGGCTTTTGGGTGCAAGGATTTCATCTTACATGATGTCTATTACTCTCACAGCTTGTTAAACTCTTGCTCCAGAAAGACCCATTATGGCTGCCTGGCTGTTTGTAGAATTCCCGAAAGAGTATAAGGGGAAACAGGCCACAGATATAATGAGTGAAGTTTGCCACCTCAGAAATATTTCTGACCCACCTAGTGTTTATCCACCGCCAGTGGGTGAAAGGTACAATTTGTGACAGTTCACTCTCCATCTGGAAAGCCCTGTTTGGAAGCACTTGAGATCTGCTGCATGTGTGTGTGTGTGTGTGTGTGTGTGTGTGTGTGTTTCTACGTAAAAGGTCTCTATTTGTTCAGTTATAGAAAACAGCTTGCTGTCTTGGGAGATCCCAAGAATATTTCAGGGTAGTCCCTGTTTCTTTCTTGAACGTAAAATTGAAATGCTAAAGAAGAGTGGTGGGCTATTTCTCCAGATCACCATTGTTTCTGTTTTGACTCTTGTTCTCCATAGAGTTCCCACATTTTCTCTGTCATTATGTTTATGACAGATCTGCATGTGGGAGTGTCTTGATCCTGTCACACATATTTCAATAAGACAAATCATTCTGAGATGAGTGATGAAGCTTTCAATCTAAAAATATGATACAATTCTACGGGGGGTGGAGGGGGGTCTGGGGACAGACACTAAAGATTAAATGCTTGGCAGGCAGTGTGTTTTTATAAAAGCTTGATACCACTGTATTTGAATATTTTCCATGGCAGTGAGGGCTGGTTTTCTCTGCCGTGTTTCATTATGCCATGTTTCTTCACTGCCTTCTGAGCAGAGGGGGGATTCCCAATCCTGTGAAAGGGGGAACCCAGCACTTACCAGCAATTCGCCGGTACATTGCCGTCTATCAGCCATACTTAGACTCTGTTCTTTCCGTGCACCAGGGACCTGTGGAAAAAAATAGAGAGTGAAGAGGTTATTTTTCTTACAAGCTTCTCAATAAGCAATGGGTATTGGCCATAGACTAATTTCCTTACTGTGAACAATGTAAAAGAATGTCTTGCAGAGGTCTCAGACAATTTCAATGTAGTCTTACAATTTAATATAAAAATGTTTTATATAGTTTATGTTGCTCCTAAATAGACAGAAATAATATTTTTTTATCTGAAAAAAAAAACACAATCAGAGGAGTCTTGAATGGACAGATTCATTAAAATGTATGAGATATTATTAGGTCATAGTATTTCATTAAAAATGTTGTAGTTAGTCTGAAAGGAACAGGATGTGTAGCATCCTTGGATCATTTTGGATCATTCTGGATCATTGACAGCTATTCTGAATTTCCAGTAGTGTTCCAGTGTTCCTAAACTTAAAAAAATAGAAACAACTATCCTCAATATGACTGGTCGAAAAGTACCGCTTTGATGATCGGTTTGCTCTTTCCTGCAATAATGCAACCCTTTCAAGTAACAGATGCTTGTTTTCTCAGAAAATTGCTGGGCTTCGGCTTCTCCGCAATAAAATGTCATTTTGGTTTAATTTCAAACATCAGAAAAAAATGAATCATCCCAATGATAATTATCTTAGGATGTCATATACCATTTGTGTTACTGTTAACCACCAATGGAAAATGGTGAAAATGCCAACTTTATTTCAGATCGATAAAATAAACAAATAAGCCAACGAAGAAAGATATTCGAATTGAAAGAAAATTACAGATTTAACTCTGTGTTCTCACTCTTCTGATGTCAGCAGAGGATCCATAAAAAGCCTCCCTGATTATGTCACCTTACACGTTGATGATTGTTTATGAGGCTTGGTTGACAAAAAAAAGCCACTCGGCTAGGCAAATCTCAAGAAACAAATCTAGAAATTGGTGTGGGGTTTGATTCTGCAGTCCCAGGGAGGAGATTAATGGATGTGTTCAGTATTCAACAGTTTTATTTGTACTGGTTTCTCCTTTCACTAGATCGACCCCTTTTGTCCTGTCTGTGTTGATGCTCTTCATATTGGGATACCATATTTGCTTACTGTTACCTTAGAAATGGCAGGTTTCATCTGCTTCTCATAGTTATTGTATATAATTACCTTAACATGGTTATTAAGTAGTTATTACGCATAAACTCCAATGTAATAAAGCAAAATGTTTTGTTACTGTGAAGTTTAATTGTAACTTATTCTATAAAGACATAAATTCGGATCAAGTAGCTTCACATGTAAATATCAATTAAATGTAATCCTTTTTTTAATTTATCCCAAACAGACTTTTTAATAGAATCATTAGAATTTACAAAATATATGTCCTGATTTTTCCTGTTATCCTCCCACACATATTTCTTAATTCTTCTTCTTCGGAAAAAACAAAAAAAACAAAAAAGCTGTACAGAAAAATTTATTCTGATTAAGAGCGTGTTATTCTGATTTGAGGTGTTATCTTTCCACTTGTCCACTTGTCCATGCCATACGACCTGACCAAATCACCCTGAGCCTCACTGCCATATTTGCTATTTAACCTCACTGGATTTGTCCAAGCTAATGTCACTTTGATTTACCTCTTACTTGAGCTAGCTGAATCTCATCTCACCCACAGTGGAACAAAATTTGCACCTCCATCCAGACGGCTCTGTCAACTCTTTCTCTTTTGCAACAAAGACCAACTTTAAAAAATTTAATTCAAACTTAGGTGGGGACCAAATCAAATCAAATTGTGGCTTAAAAATAATTGTAAATAATTGTCTTTTGTTTTCCGCACATTTTATGGAATGCAACAAAGCTGTATATGTTGGAGTCTGAGAAAATTGTTGTACCATTGAGCAACATATTCTGATTACCTGAACTACTTTAGAAAATATGAATCTGTACAAATAGGCACAATCTGAGATTAATACATATTATATAAAACTGAGTTAACTAACACTTATGCCCCCTGGTTTTGGAGAGGTTGGATATGATGTCATAAATAACATATGTATGGAGGATCAGAGAAACCTGTTAATCACTAGTCACAGTTAATGACAGCAATTGTTGAGAACTGTTGTTGTTCCCCCAAACACAATCAAAATGTGATTTTGATTTCAACATATAATATCAAATCTAC